>JAHZMW010003591.1:0-19809 GCA_027743745.1 Alloscopus bannaensis | reverse complement strand
ATGGAGGGTTGGGATGATTGTGTTTATCACTGGAAACTGGCAGCGTCTGCTTGGAGGATTCCAGTGACACTGACGAGCTTGCTGAGCTTGCAGTGTCCACACTGATTCTCCGTGGTGTTGTCGGTCGAACACTGTCGTTAGATTCAGAAGACAGACTCCCAGGGCCTGTAGTAGGAAACACGGATTGATAGCCTGGAGTTGTGGCTCCAGGCGAACTTTTCCGGGATTCCACGCTCAGAGATCTTTCCACACTCCGTGGCCCACTGTTTGGAAGCGGAGAAGGGAGCGGGGATGGGGCGGAAGAGCTAACCGCATTGAGTACGTGACTGTTGGTCGTCACTGGATGAACACTTGGCCCCTTTCGGAGGCTAGAAGATCCGATGTCAAGTTTTGGTATAGCAGGGCTCAAAGGGAGCAAGTCATTCGGCTTCAGCCCTGTCGACAATGGGGGCGAGCTTTTTGTACTGGGAGCACTGAGTGACACAGGTGCTGAAATGGGGGCTGGTGTGGGCTTACTACTCGAGCCTAACAATGTGCTCGTCGGCGGCGGCTTGTGCGGAACTGGTCCAGTGGACACTCGGTTCGGAAGTTGTGGGGTGACATTGGCGTTGAGATCTTTGTTCTTGTCGAGGAGACTCTTCCCAAGAATGGCACTGGAGAGAGAGGGTGAGTAGCTCGGCGTAGTGGGCTGAGGTGGTGGCGGCGGAGGTTTCGCGGTGATGCCCCCATTCAGTGGACTACTCACCGGAGCGCTAATAATCGGCGATGAGAGAGGAGGTACACAATTGCTGGTCGTCGCGAGTGGGGACATTTGTCCCAAAAACTGAACCGAGGACGTGGAGGAGCAAGACGTGGATCTGGAAAGAGTTGGCAACTTCCAGTTTGTGGACGTCGTGAGCAACGTGGACGGCTTGCTGTCGTACTTCTCACTGAAGTTGACGAGCCGCTCACAGTCCTGGTCGAAAATGGTTTTCTGGGCTAACACAGTTCTCCGAATGTCAGAGATATCAGTAACGTGAGGAATGGTTTGCTTCACTTTGTCGATGATCGAGTCCTTATCACCACTACAACTGGCGTCCTGACTGCCACTGTTACTCAAAAGTGGGGAATGAGACACCGGCGTGTGCTTCAGAATCTTTCGGTTGCCATCCCACGTGTCGTACTTCTCGCACAAGTTCTTCACACGCTGCTCAAGTGAGTCGGCGGTCGGCGAGTGGCGGGGAGACAGCCCCCCTTCGGAATCTGAGGAGAATCCGTTGCCACTCGCACACTCATTTTCCTGCACCTTGGCTTCTTGCACACTGTTCACATTCTCTAGAAAAGCCTCACTTGACACAGCACTACCACTGATACTCTCAGTACTTTCTCTGGTCACAACTCCACCAAACTTGGAAGTCGTCGCATTCGAATTGTCAAAAAGATTATTTGTACTTGATTTGGAATATGCTTGAGTCGCAGCAGACTCGATTGAAGGAGAGAAAATACTGGTATCGTTTGTAGACGATAACATCACAGACGAACTAGCCCCGCTTGACGGGGAGATAGTGGGACTCACTACGGTTTTCACAGGATGGCTGCTACCACTACTATTACTACTAGTACTACTACTGGAACTTGACTTTGAATCCTTCGCTGAGGTTGTGCTGTGCCTCGGAGGATGCTTTGGAAGTTCCAGACTGTCCCCAGATTTTACTCGGTCTTGCGGCGCAGCTGCGTCGGACTCCACGCTCGGGGATGCTGCGGGTGCGTCAAACCCTTCGGGATTCTCGTCACACAATGGTGTTCCAGGCCTGTCGTCACTGTCATCCGTGGCCAACGAGTTGGATGCTAGCGGCAGGGCTGACTGCCTTCTCAACTCTTTGCTTTTCTTCACTGGAGGGACCTTCTCCGCCTCCAAGTTGGAGTGGAGACCGTGACATTCCGGCGAGGAGTTCAGGTGGTTTCCAGAATCTGCTGAGGTTCTTCGAACTTTATTGTCCACCGTCCTTTTGTGTGTGTCTATTGGAATAGGAAATGAGTTTAAACATTTTGATCCAAACATATTTCCTCTAAACACTAAAACAATTTTAAAAGAAGAAAAAAGTACAAACCTGTAGCCACTGCATCGTTTAAGTACCGAGCCACAGAGTCCGTGCCAATGCCCACCCCAGGATCTGCAGAGGTACTCACAATTTCCGCCTTGGGCTCCGGAGAGGTACTGGACACACCATCCACCGTTGTCGTCGTCGTCAGCACACTCGACACGGTTTCAGAGGAACTTTTTCTATGCTTCGTAGCTACAAAACCGAAAAGTTCATTAATCAAACTGTGTACATCATTCTGTCAAACCAGTGAAGTACTACGTAGGTATTAGCAAAAAATTGCGTGGGCGTACCTGGTTCAAAGCTGCCAACTTTCTCATCTCCGCTCGCACTCGAGCCAGTAAAGTTGCTGTGAACTTCGGTGTCTGAGTTCTCCACAGCAATAATATCCGACGAGGATGTGACTATAGCGGAATCTGTTTCGTGACAATTGAGATCAATCTTAGCGCTACCGGTACTGGAAAACTTGTCCGTCCTGTCTTTCCCTCCCTGTTTTGTACCAAGAGCAGTGCTCCGCTGACTGCCTGTTGAGGGATGCCTGTAATTGTGGAGGTCCACGGTGCTATTCAAACTCTCAACGGAGTCCCTTCCGGAAGCTGTTGTTATCCGATTTGCATTCAGAGCATCGGGGGGACTCGAGTCTCCCACGGATTTCAAGGTGGTCATCGGTTTCGAGTCTCCGTCCAGATCATTCCTACAAAAAACACAATCCAATTAGGAAATCGCACCAAAAGCGAAACACCAAAATGGCTGAAATGCAACACGGTTTTTATTACCTGTACGCATGATAATTCGATTGCAGCCCATCCTCATCTCCCAAGTATTCTCCCAGCCGACTTCTCGCTTTCCGCACAGAGCTTTCCTTCAGAGATCCTGCGACGCCCACGGAATTTGAGCTAGGTGAGGAAGACCCACAGACGGGCAACGATGAATTCGTGAGTCCAGGCTCGAGTCGTTCTTGAAACCTTCGTATGACTTCTTGAGATGCAAAATCAATATCCAGTTTCTTCCCCTTAATTGCCCAATTGCCAAGTTCTCGAATCGCCGTTTCCGCAGATGAGATCTGTGCAATTAACATTCACAAACTCATTCCCTGCAACAATTCTATGCTTCTTCAATAGCCTTCCCTTAAAATGAAAAACTCACCTCTTCGTACTGAACCAACGCTAGAAATCTTTCTGGATCCATATCCACCCTAATAATAGCACCATACTGACAGCAATGGCTGGTCACTTGTTTTTCAGTGACGCCTGCCGAAAGGAGCATTATTTTGAAATTATGATTGTCGTTACCAGTAAAACTTTATAAGCTACATTCAAATTCGGAACCTACCTGCCGTCCCGTCCAGCAACAATGCATTTGTCGGAGGGTTGCGGAAAAACGATATTCGTGCCTCCCTCGATTTAAACACATGCCGACCCCACTTTGCTCTGATTGCACTCGCAATATCCAAGAACTCGCAGACAGCGTGAGTACTACTCCCTTGCTTTCTAATGTCAATATTCTACAAAAAACACAAAATATTTTTTTTAAAATCACCACTCCACTCAAATCCATCTCACCCATTTCCACATCCATACTTACTACTAAAGGACTCACCACTATATCACCATACTGATCAAACACTGACTTCAACTCAGATACAGTAACGGAAGAATCCAGACTTGTAATAAGGACGGTACGTGTAGGGAAACTTGACTCTTCTTCCCCGGGGCCTCTGTTGAATGCAAAAAACAACAAAATCTTTAGAATATCAACTATAATTCATTAAGTGACATAATGAGCATACACCGAACGGAGACAAGAATATAACAAGCTGTGAAATTCAGACAAAATATCACATACTAATATGATGATAAGCAATGTCAGATAGTATTATAAGCACCACGGTACAATAGGCAGAGTTCGAAACAAATACTAAAAAAAAACTTTTCGCGAGACAACTGTTCGAGAACGTACATTATAATAAATACAACATTAGATCTAGTCTGATCATGCACACCAGAAAGAAAGTGAGTGGGAATAAATAATACAATATAAATACTTTTTTATATGTGCACAAATCAGATCTTGAGAGATATAATTGTAAAAGTTGTGCAATTTTTCTGGACAAACTGCACTCTCATACCAGAGAGAAAGATACTGGAGAAAAGGGAAATTAATGCTGCAAAAGAATATTACAAACATAAAGAAGCCACAGATAATACAAGTTAAAGTTAAATCAATTTCAACAACGTTGATAACACAGAAACTGCCACCACCACAGAAGGCGTCTTCGAATGTGCGTGTCACATGTATGTATGTATCTGCTTTCTCCGACTAACTTTCACCCATTATCGTCAATGTGTCAGAATACACGCGACCATGAATTTCTGCATATTTATTAGAAAGTGACTCAAGTCATGCATTAAGAGGCAAACTATGTAGGTATGAAATAACCAAAAAAAAAATCCAGAACATAATCTACCAACGTTTTTAGGAGATATTACACCGACGGAAACATAAGTGTGTGAAATCTCAAAGTAAAATAAAAACAGAGGAGACTTGTTTTAAAACGAAAAAAAAAATCACAGAGATCACATAATGAACGATGAGATCAACGGGAATGTGTCATAACAAACCTGCTCTCTTCATCGGTCCCACCGACGGACTCCTCACCCTTCCCAGTATAGTACGGAGTGACTTGGATTTTACAACCGAAAAACTGCTTGTCTTGTGAGGACTGCACAGCTTTCGCTGCGTACTCTTGGCTAGTGACAAAAGTATTACGACAAGTTATACTACGTGAATATTATTTGCTGAAACTTATTATTTACACATGACTGTTTTCCCTAGATCCATACCCAGGATTTTAATAGCAGCATGCAGTTCTTGCGTGTTAGGAGGTCTTCTATGGTGTTGATGGTGGTGATGGCTAGTTGTGCTCGAACCCCGGCTAAAAAATGTACAAAACAGTCCCGTCATCAAAATCCAAAACAAAAGTCAAAGCGGAAAAACAAACTACTCAAAAAGGGAGCTTTCGAATGCCGTTCAAGTATACAGCCAAAAAAGTGGTTACTTAAGGAAGCCACCAAAAAGCACAGAAAAAAAAAAACCCAAGCGATTATAAATATTTCAGCGTTGACTAATAATGCAACCAAAAAATCATCCCAAAAAATCACACAAAATCTACAACAACGCTTGAAATTAAAAGCGACAAGAAAAAATTGTTATATAGGAAATATTAGAGATACACTCATGACTTTGTTCCCATAATCAATTATATCATACATATATACATCAAAGTGAGCAATTCCCATCGCCTACAATTTTCCTTCTCAGAAATTACGCTTTTTAGCACGAGCAAAAAATATGCACTTCTTTTCCAAAAGTGTGTTCTCATACACAACATCGACAATTAAGGGCTCGTCTCTTTTGTGTCTCCACAATTGACGATGATGAGCCTTCACCTCTCGCTTACAACGATACAAACGGTGTAATCGTAAACGTGTGAGTTTATAAGGGTGCAAGCTAACTGTGCGAAGGCAAACAGTTCTTCGTTCAGCCTTCATGACAAACATTGTACATAAAACAATGAGAACCAGCGTAAGCTTCAAGAATATAATATATATTATGTGTACGTAGAAAAAAAAAACTAAATCCAAACCTCATTGCATAAATCACGAGGCCAATAACCTTTTGCAATAAAAACACAGCGTTATTACGCTGCACACCTTTTAAGCTAATAAAGTGAAAGTAGAGCTATGCGTTACTCCACACTCCACCACCAGCATCACCAGAGCTCCACACGAAGTAGTCATACTTTTATATCACAGAATACACACAAAGAAGTATAGCCCCGGTTTGTGTGCAAATGATGTGATATGCTCGCTCATTTTGGCATCTTCTTTGTGTGTGGTGAAAAAAAACTGAATATGGGCCTAGACAAATGAAGGCATGATGACGTGTGTGTACCCAGAAACTTTGAAAAAAAATACTTGAGCTATATAACTCCTCACGTTAGTGTTTTGTTACGCAAATATGTGTATTGACAAAAAAAAGAGCACAATTGTGCATCCAAATCGAATTTCAGACATGCAATCTCATTTTCAAATAAAATATCCGCCTCTAAAAATTTAAGATATTGTTTCCCTAAAAAAATAAGTTATAAAAGCACATAAAGAACTAGAAAGCAAGATTTTTTTACACAAAAAAGCGGTAAAGCAAGGACGTGTGGACACATCGCGTTACAGCGCATACCTGGGAGAGTATGATTTGGAAGAAGAGGGTGAATGTGATGGTGAGTGAGGTGCGACAGTCGTCGCCTTCCTGTGAGGTGAAGGTGACGACGACGTCGACGACGATGGGCTCGCTGCCACTGGAGATCTCGAACTGTGCCGTGCACGGGAGTCCGAAGGCCGATTAGTTACCCGTGAACGACGATACCTATATGAGTACAATGTGTGGAAGCATATTTCGTCATATAACAATAAGGAACACAGAGCAAAAAAACGACAGCGGAAGAGCAGACACACAGCGGATATATCGCTATGCCCTCAAAATTACAATAATATGAGGAACAGTGGACATTTGCCAACTCCACTTTAAGACACAAAAAAATGATCAAAGTCCCCAAAATCCCGGGGAAAGTAGACAGGGAGCATCACAGAGGACAACAAATATAATTAGACTAGACTCTATATAATATTATTATATATCTCTGGATATTTCCTCCCCAAGACATGCCTTGTAAACTCCCTCTAAAGTACCGTCGCGCATAAATACTATCAGTCGAGTGCGTAATATATTTTTTTTCTATTCTGAAATCATCAGCTTTGATTCCAACAAAGGGAGCTTTGTATATTCTAATAACTTTTTGGTGTGGGTATTTATTATCTAAAAGTGGGAATATTTTTTTTTACCGTTGGCGTGAGTAGGAATTTTGATGAAATCGAACAGTGCCACTCCCCCCTCTGGAAAAGTGGTTGGATGAACCGTGATGAGGTGGAGATCTGGAACGGCCTGAGCTTACACTTGTAGATACACTGGAACGAGATCCGGAACGGGAGCGTGAGCCAGCAGTACTCCCTCTGTCGGAACTGCCGGACTCACTGACCGATCTAAAAGGTGATGGGATACTAACGTAGTGAATTTGTCGAAGCCTGATTCTAACTTAAAATTATTGAGTATTTACCTAGACTTGTGTCTTTTACTCGGTACATGGCGGGAGGAGACTGTACTCGCAGGGGACTCAGGACGACGGGGAGGTTTTGTTACTTCACTGGTTACTGGAGGGTGAGTACTTGGTGCAGAACCTGCAGTTCTCTCATCCCCCTGTGAGTGAGGAGGGGGTGCAACGCGACCACTTTCATTGGAGTAACTCCATGATGACATGCGGTAACCCCTGATGAGTACATGATAAAGCGTGGTTATGATTATATACATGATCACGTGTCTGTCTCTGTGTTTGGTTGTAGTAGTATCGATTTTTTTACCTTTCTATATTATTATGATACGAATGTCTGTTGTAGTTATTGTGACGGTCTCGACGACCACGATAACCATGCCCATCTCCTCTACCACGACTAAAGCCTTTCGGTTGATCATAAAAATGACTAGATGAGTCTTCCGATTGCCTACAGAAATCATAGATTATGTTATGCGCTGGCGTGCGGAGAGTTTGTGGTGACAAAACTAAGGACATTTTCCAGACTTACCCGTGCTGAAGGGGGAAGCGTTGCTGACGGTATACTGAAGGACCTGGAATGGAATTCCCATGAATCCCTGGGCTCTGGGGAGTCACGTTGTTGCTCGTGCTCCCCTGCCCAATCACCACAGGGATATCAGAGGGGGTCTCAGCAGATGGGTGGGAGTCCATCGGCGGATGACATCTCGGAGGAACAGAGCCTGGCTCATGGTAGTTAATATCCAATGGCTGTCCCGCCATGGAATGGACTGCTCGAAATGCTTTCGCAGCGGAGCGAATGTCAATGAATGCGACTGTCGCACTTTTGCCACTCCGCACTCCGCCGTTACCACCAGACATGCTACCTCCTCCAGTTGCCGACGAGTCCTCTGACAATAACTTGACGCTTTGAACGCGTCCATGTCTATAAAAAGGGGAAGGAGTCACAAATATGCTAAATTAGGACTTGGAGTCCGCACCGCTCCCAATATATGAAATATTCAGTTCGAAAATGTGATGAATTCTTATCGAGATATGTATGCACGCTTTGTTTTTTCGTCCACTCACGGTTTCGGTTTGGCAAACTCGTAATTCTCACAACTCATTTCGACAGCGAATAATAGTCACCCCTGTCTCCACAATTAAGATGGCACATGAACTCGAGCGATGGAACCCCGCTCATTTCAGTCTTCATTGAGGAACTTCACGAGATAAACTGAGCTCCACAAAATGAAACAACAGGAAAATGGAAACCACGCCTGGAAATCAATGTTTGTGACCTTCCCATTTCCTCCTTTCTTGGAACGAATCGTGGTCGTAACTACATATATTCTTCAATACAAGCTCACCAAAATAATACCGTCATCCTACACATTTCCTCCAGAATACCTCGATAAGCTCACACACAAACCGCTGGAGACAAAAAACCAGTGGTTTTCGTAGCTCACAATAATCACAGCGATTCTGTAATACTTAATTAAGGATATGGCTTCAATTATAAAGTGTGGTTGAGGTCTATTACGAGATTTCGAGGAAAAAATTGTTGGGAAAGTTTAGCACAAGTTGAAAAGGCGTTAAAAATAAAACACTTTGTGCACAACCACTTCAAGAAACAAAGTTCCAACATACCACAATACAATGCACACGCGGAGACTCCATTTGGAGCTGGAAAAAAATTGACGACTAAAGAAGAAACGCCAACTCAGACAGGACTGAATTTTTGAGCGAACTTCCACTTGCCACGCTCACAAAGAGAACACATCACGCATGACACAATATGATACTGCTTATCATCCTGTCCAGGTTTGGTGGTTCCGTTTCATTGTGTGCTCAGTACTCACAAAAGCTTATCCTTACATGTTCCAAGTGTGCGTTCAACTTTGCATATTTTGACGTGTTTGTCCAAAATTTTTTGAGCATGAGCCTTATTCTTTATTAAACAGCCCAAATATTGGATATATCACAACAGATAACAGAGATAACAAAGGAAAACACTCCTTGTTATTCGATAGAAAAAGATGGAAATAAAACGACAAATGAACGCAACTGCGTAAACCCAAAGTTCTCGGAAGTTTGGGAGTCAATGAGTGGAAGACAGATAACTACGCAAAAATCCATAAAAAAATACAGGTAGAAAAAAAGAAGTATCAGGTTATTTGCAACGTTTTGACAACCGCCTGCCAGACCACCACTGTGTAGAAAAAATGGTCTACATTTCAGTTGTGGAACTGTCTGCTCCACATTTCCAGAGCTCTCAACATTCTCATAAAGGAACATTACATTAGACTTCTGTTCCACCCCATAGGTATATATTTGTGTAAAAAAAACACTGACTCGTCAACTATTGACAAAAAGCAAATGATCCCGGCAACGTCACTTCGCCGAACTCTTATGAATACTCTGACGCCCTACACGCTGTCCGTTTTTCCAGAACTGTAATACTCCATCTAATATTCATGACAAAACACGGAAAATTCAGCCGTTTTACACACACACAACCTTAAAAAACCCATCCTGCATAGCTCCAGCGTGTCAGAGAACTACTCTGATCACCACAACCCCTTTTGATATAATTGAGTTTAAACCGTGTTTGCGTTTCGCGTACGATTTCATCATCGTCATCCTCGCCATTATCATGATCCAGACTGTATTTCAATTCCACTCGAATCGTCCTGATTCACAGTAAACTGTACAACAATTATCATCCCATCAGTTGAAAGAGTAGCCACGCTCTGTGTTTAACGACGTGGAGAGAGCATCACAAAAGTTCAAATCGCGGATAAAAAAAATAATATACTATCTTCCATTCACGATGGAACGTGGGTCACATGAATTTTTTCCCCGTTTCGCATTATAATGACACACATAACACAGAGAAGCATCTGTAATAATCTGCATTCTCTCATATGTTCATAGAATCAATTTGACCAAAAATGATGAAAGGCGAGAGGAGTAGTGTACATCTCGTGTATTTATAATCGCGTAAAAGTTTTAATGTGCAAATGAAACGAGCAACCTTTTGAGTCATACACTACATTCACCACGAACATGAAATACAATTATGATCATCATCCGTCGAGACTAACATCACAACTGACTTCTCTCTGACATTCAAACTGAATAGCGCAAAATAATATGCGGACCGCGTCTATATATATATATATATGCATTATTACAGAAAACTCGTACGAACAAGAGCAGAGGCGAAACTGTAATGATTCATACAACCAAAATGGTTATGCTCATCACCATCTAACGTGTATGAGTACGTACGCTTTTTTTGACTCACACAATCAACGTTTCCATTATTATATTATCCTCAGTAGCTATAATACTTGTATATACCCCGCTTTCCACATCACGTCATCCCGAACATTTGGCAACGTCGCTCTCTCACACACACATTTTACTACGACGAGCTCGGACTACGTCGTCTCAAAAATAAATCCTCTACATGAAAACCTCCTAAATATCGAGCCGTGTGTCTGGAGGTGCACACACAAAACTTCCCCCTTCACATTTACGGATTCGCTTCATGTTGAGAGTAATATACGTTCCTATACAGTCTCGTTGCGTAGTCTCTCTCGCTGCCAAGTACACAAAGTATAATAATAGTGCATACTTCCCCAAGGTCTTATAAGTATGTACGCGAGAAATTCGATGGCACAAAAAAGGTTCAATTACCTACCCTCCATCCACCCGTGGGAGTGGATGTGTGCTAAGAAATACACACATGCTATACCCAAAAGTATTATGAGATCCGTCGATACGTGTGCATTCTCTTCAACACTATATCTTTTGTTAAAATCCTACAGTCGATACATACACTGCTTTCGTACCACCGCACATTTCGAGTCTCTAGAAAAAGTGAGGACTCCTCGTCACCAGACACATCACACTAATGGTATCAAGGTATACATACCACTTACGACTATATAGGAAAAGCTATATAGCATCATGAGGACAACGATAACAAAGCTTTATAGTCATCTACACAGTAATGAGAGATACAAATATATATATAGCTCATATATGTGATGTATACACTGCACAATGAGTAGATGGATGTAGCGAGGATTTTTTATAAGTAGAATATTAGCCAGAAGCAGTTAGTTTCGGAATCACCAACATACACTCGCTCCTCTTCTGTGTCGTCCCCTTTTTGGACTCATCTCAAGCTCTGAAGAGGGTTTCACGGCTTCACTCAAATGGACAAAGAGAGTTGTAAAGAGAGCGGGTTTATGTATAGCATCCATATATTTATACATATAATATGTGACGACAGTGTAAATCCTGTGCATGTTAAAAAAGAGTATATATATCTACCCAAAAAAAATCCTACTCCATTCACATATGAAGAATACATTTGTGAACTCTGCATAAAGCTTATACATGTATAAAGGAGTGAATACGTTTTATTCACGTTTTTTGTGAGCTCCACTCTTTTGTGGAGAACTTTCTGAAAAAGGCACAACCATCCATGCAGACACCTCTTATCCTCAACGCAATTACAGCGAAGCGTTCAGATAATGACACAGAAGAAACACACTGGCATTAGCAGAGTGCTGTGGAAGAAAAAAAAATGCCTCGCTCTACACTCGACAGTGTGCGCCGTTTTTTCAATTCCATTCAGAATCCATATAGGAGAAAGGAGGAATCTAATATATAATATGTACCTATATATACGTCGACATAAAACTCCCCACTGCTCTCCCGTATACAAAAGGATTCATGATGAACACGAAACTTTTTTTGTTGGACACCAAGTCCCAAGGCTTTATTTCTCTTTTGACTCAATACGCAATATAATGTTGTCAGGCAAGTTCGTATCTAAATTGCACTCTTTTTTTTTCTGAGAACTTTGTATCCATTGTGAGGAGCGCTAGGATTTTTTTTTTTGAAAGACGATTCCTTTTTTCATTTTCTCAACGCACTCACCACATCACAGTATAGGACACAAGGATTATATGTAGACACGGATTGAGGGATGTTCTCTATGTGGAAGAAAAATTTATTGTGTACCTCCATAAAACTACAAAAGGCAGAGGGAACAGTACCCGAAGTGTTTTTCTTTGAGCTGCTGTGTTCATTGCGAAAACACACCTCTTTCTCCAAAACCGAGACCTCATCATCCTCATCTTAACAACGACTTTAAACTAACAGTGTGCTCAGGCGCTGAATCGATCCTTTGTCCTTTTTCCTTCCATATGTGTCAACATTTTTTTTTTGTTTTTTTTCTCTCTAAGATTTGGATGAAGAGAAAAAATCACATTATGCTAAAAAACTCTAAGGTTAAGATCCGATGTGTTGAAAAACACCTTTAGAAATTAGCAAAGTGAAAGAAAACCCTTTGAATTGGATTCCTACAGAAATGAGAGAATTGAATTCTATACTTCTTTCCCGAGTCAACGGCCCAATGTTGCAATAATGGTAGGCTTTAATTGTTAGGTGAGTGACCAGAAACTCGGAAAAGCAAAGGTCCACGAATATAATTTCATTGAGTTACATAACATCAACATGGACCACACGAGTGCAAATGAAGTTTATATTTTGAGTTTCAAAATAATATCCTCTCCTTTCTCCGTTTGGTCTCGTGAATCATTGTGAATTGGATAAAACTAGTATTCTCCCCATAATATTCAGCATCACCACAAACTCGAAATCAACTGCAAAATCCTAAATCCCGTCTAGAAACCGTGATGTAGAAACACCGAGAAAAAAAACCTGAAGTGCGCATCGGACTACTACTATATACATCATTATAATGACTTTAACGAAGGAAAAAAGCGATTCTTCTACCAAAATCCCTAACATCTCGTCACGACTCCTTGTGCCAGTGTGCATATCATCGAATGACGAGCACTGTCGTGCTCCTCATATTCAACCTTCCTTACGGCCCTTTCGAGTAAATATACATTTCTCTCATGGAGATGGGAGACATGATGATCATCATCGAGAAGTGTGGTGAGGTCTGTAACTTTTTGTGTTGAGAGAAAATACAGAGAGAACACTTTCATCCTTCCTCCCCTCTTTTTTTTGTGGAGAGTCTCCATAAAACCATGAGCCTAACCCTTCGAAAAAAAGTTCTAACCCATCGAAATACGTTTTATAACAAGCTCGTGTAATAATATGACGCTTTTCCAACGAGCCATACACACACAAGGAATGTACCACGTACACGTACGCTTTTGACTCACACTCGAAAAAAAAAGAACCTGTTCGTGCATACTTTTTTTTCCTCCCTCCACAAACTTCGTGAGTTTCAGTATTATCCACTGCAATAAGGTATTGCAGTTGGGTAGGATCACATTACCATTATAAACAACACTGTTCCATAAGACTAATGCTACAAAAAACTCGTTTTCTTCAAATGAGAGTAGTAGTCATTTTTTTCGAATGCGTATGGACCAAACTTGTAATAAAGGACTAAAAATGAGAAAGACTTGGAAAAAAACCGGATGATTCGGCAGTGATTGAAATTACATTTGAACAACGTCTCGAAAATGTTATTATGCCCAAAAGTATGCTTAGCAGCGAAAAAGCGAGTTAAACATAGCTAAAACACATAATATTTTCACGCTTAATCACGTAGCGTCACTGATTAATCTCACTGGAATAATGGAAGCTTTCAAGGTGTTAGTCACACACTAAAATGAGCATGGAACAGTCTTTATATACAATTTAAGTCATGAAAGTGTCCGAATTGCAGTCGTTTTCGTCGTAAATTCTACGGGACATTGCAGAGTCCCACACGTAAGCCGAAAAAGGAGAGATTTGGAGAGAGATCAACTCGCGAAAAAATTAGTCACCTTGTTGTAAAGCAAAACACGGCTTGCTACACATTTAGACAGAAAAATATTACTTTTTTCTGACCTGAGCTCGTTTGGAAGGTCAGACTCCAGTGAGTCGTCACTCGATGGGAAAAATGCGCTATAAATACTTTCAGCAGTGAGAGCCATACCGGTTGTTGTATCTGTGGGTAAATCTGGAGACTTTTCCAGCTCTCCAGTCTCTAACAACGGAGACTGTTCGTCAAACATGATGCCACTTGAGAACTCCACTTTCTCCGTCTCCAGACTTTCTACACCTCCTTCATTTTCAGAGGATAGTCGCGCACAATTGATGAGCTCATTGTAGTCCTGAGTAGCTTCACAATTATTATTATTGACAGAATTTTCCCCGTCTTCCTCCGCCAAGCTGTGAATTTGTATGACTAATTCTTGGACAGAACAAGATTGCTGCTCATTACAAGAAGGACTACTAGACTGTGAAGTACTCGGAACGATACTCCACTCCACACTACAGTCATTGTCATCATCAGTGAATCTGTTGAGATAAGTTGGACAGAGATCCCGCGAAGACGATGTGGTGGTGGGCCGTGGTGAACTGTGCACTTTGGAATCTACTTTCGACAGGACAGAATTATCCATGCTAATAATGTTCGAGTACGAGGTACGAGCCATGTCTACGCTCGGAGACGAACATGATGACATAATGTCGCATTTAGTCAAATCATCTTCGCCATTATTCTCAAATTCTCTCTCTTCATTAGAGTGATGCGAGGACGACGGCGGCGATGGTTGAGAGTGAAGCTGAAGTGAGGATGGGACATGCGATTGTGTGCCATTTCTTGAGCCCAACTTTTGATTGAGGATACCGATATGTGGAGCGAGAACGTGAGGATCGACTGGAGAGTGGCTGCTCTCTTCGAGTGTATCACGCAATGGTATTTCCTGTTGTGGATGCTGAAGAGACAAGATGGCGGCCGGCGTGGGTTTATTTTCACTGGTGCTCAGAGGAAGCTCAGGGGTCGCTGGAGGTGAGTCTGGAGGGAGGGGAGGTTGCTCTGGAGGGAGTGGGGGTGGCGGAGGCAAAGGAGGTGGGATTGGGGGAAATGTAGAGTTAAAGTGGAAGGGCACGTTGGTCATAGAAGGAATGGAAGTGAAGGGCACCATTTCTGGGGAGTAATTGAGTTGTGGGAGTTGCTCAAAGGGGTTTTGAAGGAAAGGTTGCAAATCGGATTGAGAGCTGCCAATAATGTCCGTGTCGCAGGTTGTCACTCTGAGATTCACATTGCATTCAGAGTTGTTAACAATGTCACTCCAGATTTGGCGTTGTTTTTCACAGTCTTCACTACTACACTCGTTGTTCGTGTTAAATATTCCAAATCCGGAGGAGAATTGCTCACTTCGCAGGACATATGGTACGGATTTCCTAGCTCGTCGCCTCCGATTTCTCGGCTTATGGTCAACACGAGGTGAAGTAGGAACCGCGGAACTCTTCGAAGGCAACTTCTCTTGAAATTTCGAATTTGAAGGGAACTGCTGAGAATTATTAAAATCTTGTTGGAAGTACCGCTGGAATCGCCACTTTGGAGGATCCTGATTTGCGTCCGCCATTCTAATACTGCAACTCGAGTCTGACTACTCTGCTTGTGACGAGGACAATAATTTTAACTGAGATTGCTACCGAGCTTCGGTTTCCAATTTCATGAAACTGACAAGCTCCAACTCACCACGGAAAGCATGGAGCGAAAATGCAGAGGGATACGCCACATCGACAAATTGAGACGTGTACATCAACTCGGAGTGTCGTATGTCATTTTATACGTCAACTCCATTATATACTCAATCTTCCTCAAAGAATAAACAATAAATTCGCCATAATGAAACAAAGCTCTTCCAATTGTCCCATTACTGCCACTGTTTTAACGTTTGGTTATGTATGGCATCGTAAAGTGTAGTAATGGAGAAATTTTACATGAGAGTACGATTGTGTAGAAAATGCATTCTTACATTATAAAGAATAGAGCGTTGCAGTGATTTCTTCGTACCGAATTCATACAATTGGCAGTTTCAGCTTGTGACGTCTGTGACAAATACGCAGACTACATTAAGAAGATACATGATGCATAATCATGTTAAAATTTGACTTCATAATCACTCCGAGGGTTTGGAGGGTTTAATTATACGTGTGTAACCACGTGTCTCACCGAGATATACTTTAATTGCTTTCCAAAATCATCAAAATGTGATGAAAGTTAATACGGTCCCAGTTTTACTGGAGAGTATTGTTTTTCGTTCGTACTAAAAAAGCTTAGCTCATGTCAAGCAGGAAAAATTGCAAGCAATCGATTTTTTTACATAAACCCGCAATTCACTGAATTATTACGATTGTGACGAGGAAATAAGAATTAGTCCCGCCTTAACTTAACATCGATTCTAAACAGCATCTAAACAAACTGCATCCAATTGTTACAAACTCAGCACATCTTCGTGCTTTTTTTCAGTAAAATCTCAGAAAATGTTTCAACTTGACTATTGCCACATTCACACTCAGCATGAGTATCCAAATTAATACAAGAACAGTGCGAAGGTAGACTTAGAAAACAGGCAATAAAACCAGCTCCAGAAGGACATGTTTCATGAACTTTCTGGAGATACAACACACTCATTTATCTTCCGAACAAAGAGCCCTGTTCACCCAAATCATGTAGGAAACTAAATATTTTCCCATCACCTTCGCCAAGAAGGGACACTCACGGTAAAACGACAAGAAACCATTATGAAACACCAAAATCTTTGTGCAACCCCCATCCCCATATATCTTCCCATTTTCCTTTCCGGTTTCACAAACAACACATGACTCCTCACTTTCTTTGCTTTGTCTTCTACGCTTTTCCCCCCAAAAAATCTTGGCATGAAACCACACCCAGAGAGAAAGGTACGAGATCCAAGTAAAATCACATAATTTTCAGAGACTTCCATTACAAAACCAAGTACAAAACGCTGTCATCATGAAGGAAGCGAGAAAGACGCAAAAAAAAAGTTGAGAAAGACACTTCTTCCGTTCAATTCACCGTTACATGACCCTCACACACAAATCCAAATGAATCTCATCTCCGACCTCCCAAACTTGAAGAAGTCCAAAAAATTCGATATTCAAACATTATGGCAATTGGGAAATGTCAACAAAATTCAAGCAATTACATTGAGTGAACATTATATTATTTCTGTTTTACAAAACTGATCTCGCCGCATCGCACCACAACGTATTCCATTTATTATGCCAACTCGAAAAAAAAGCGTAAGCGAAGGCGGTTGTTTTACACTTCTCTCCTGACGATGAGGTGTTCGCTCGCAATAAGAATGTAAGAAAGTACACAAACAAACCATCTCCAAAAATTTACACATCTCCATACCATAATGTGTAACCTCCCAAACATCAAGCTACAGCCAAGTGAGGCACTGTGTGATGACTTGTGATTATGTGTGATGCTTCTGAAACGACTCTTAAGATGCAGTGTTACGTGAAAGTACGTCTGTGGGAATAGGCATACATCCAAAAAAGACGAACAAAATCCAAAGTCTATACGAGTCCGTCCTATACATGTAATTTTAACGAAAGGCATACCATGATTATTGTTTTCTTCGTAGATCAAGGGACGGATGAGTGAATAACAAAATTCCTCACATCCTCACATTGCTCGAAAGGATTTTTTGTAAGTGTCTAGCAACTCGAGTAACTCCGTAGGTAAACTTGTTATATAAGGTAGAAGGAAATTGAGACTTGTTTGCGTACACCCGAAAACCCAGTCGTCCCTTCCAAACCCAAAACAACACTGTGTATAACATGAATATTATTATTGGGTATGTGACTCTGTTTTTTCTGTGTATAAATGCATCGAAAAGGTTCACGTAAGACTGTGGAAAACGTATTATTACGAAAACTCTGAACAGCAGGAGCTGAAGCCAAGAGCGAACTCAAAGTTGTGAGTTTTCGACATACCATTGCATCTAAAATATGAGTTCGAACAGCGAGAGGCTACGGAGTACATGTTCCGTACATGTTTTAGCGAGTCACGCTAAAAAGGAGCAGGCAAAATTGTGAACACTTTTTCGAGAATGGCTCGATGTGCGAGTGTCGACGAAGCGAGAGAGCTTTTCGTTGCGTGCTCTCAGAAAGCGTTCTTCTCTCAGCATTATTACGTATCTCAGATCAGTACATAACCTTTATATAGGAACGTATAGAGAACTTCTCCATTATAGATGAGGATACATGCTTTGTTCGAGACAAAAATATAGTTTGAGGACAGAGCAGCCACTGTTTTCTTGCCTCGTATTCTACGTTCATACAAAAGTCTTTTTTTCTCGTCCTCCTTCACTATAAGAGTTATATACCACATTGATTTCTATATATGATCGTGAGCAAGCTACCTCAAAAACTCCAACAACTGGTCTCACTCGTCTTACAACCCACCATATTACGAACACCCATTATGCACACATTTACCAGAACACACACATCTCTCTAAGCTCTCTGGCGAGCTTAGAGTTGCTCCGTTCAACTGAACTCTCGTCGAGTCGGACTGTAAATATGTTTTTTTCTCATCGTTTCTCCTTCCCCCTTCGATCTTCCCCTCGACTCTCCAAATGCACTCGTCCGCCTCAACTTACGAAGACGACGAAAGAGGTGAGGTTGGCTGCTAACTTGGGGCGATTCAGTTCTCGCTCATGTACTACTACACGTAGAGCGAGGAAAAAAGTACGTGTATAAAAAACCATATTATATCCATGTGGGTATGTACTCTTTGTATCGTTACTGTCCTCATATTTCTCATCTTCTTCATCGTTTTGAGGATCATCAGCAAACTCCGTGTTGTCCTGAGCTCGTAGAGCTTCATCATGAAATCCCCATACGAAGGTCCTTTTTTTTCCTTTCCAATATGGATTGCCTCTGGTGATTACAGAGAGCTCCAGACCAAAAGCACTTTGCTAGATTCAACATTTACTGAAGTGGAAGTCGACGGAGAACTCCGCTTTCAAACACACAGTTCAGAAAAACCGACAAAATGAGATTCTACCAAACGGGATATGGATGATGGAAACTCTCCCGGTTCTCAGTTTTGGGAGCCCACTTTCAGCTCCTAGCGGTTCGACTTGTTGTCCCTATTGTTTCAGGTACGAGATGCCCGCTTACAATGGGGTAGCGTAACAAAAGAAATTTCCTCACAATATATCCCTCTCTACTGTAGAGGCATGTAAGCGTGACTCGTTGGAAGGTTGGAATGTACGTTTTTATAGCTCTGTTGAAAACCTACTTTCATTCATATCAGCTTTCCAAAGTATTGCTGTGAAACCCTCGAGAAGTTGTATCATATCGACCCTTGAGTAAATAGTGCCTTGTGTGAGCAACGTTTTTTCCTGCTGGAGACTAGAAGTTGGAGGAAAACCAATCCTTGATGTTCTCTAGAAAGGGCGACGACCACTTTCCTTCGCGTTAGAATCGCTTAGAACCACCGCGTATGTATTCCAACACAGCAACTTTGTGAAATTCATGGATCGTAGTACTACTCCTTTTTATGGCGAGTATTAATACATCGGCACGCAAATAATAACTTTCGCAGATCACAACGGATTACGTTGAGCCGAGATGTGTGGTAGCGGGACTGGAGATTGAAGTATGCCCTCACAATATGCGATGATGATCACATTAAACCTGAATTAGATCATCTCAAAAACACTCTCAAACTCAACGGATATCCCAAACACATGCTCACTGACA
>JAHZMW010003590.1:0-10818 GCA_027743745.1 Alloscopus bannaensis | reverse complement strand
GTACCAATTTTCAGCCAAAAATCTTTCACTCGCCCCCGCTACCATTAGGGGTCCGGTCGGCCGGGACATCACTGACTCCAGGGTTATGGCGGCGACATCATTACTTAACCTTGAATTACTCGTTACACTCTGTCATTGATTTTCATACTACTATTCCTGGCCACAAGATACGTACTACTCTGATCTGCTGCGAGTTTGAAAAAAAGGTTGAATCGAACCGTGCATAAGTTTCTCGAGCATGTATTGAGGTCAAGGGTGTACAAACTGAATGACAAGCCCAACATGAAATGTTCACATTCACAGAGACACAAATTAAAATAAATGTTCAACATTTCGAGTTTGCTATAGCTTCCAATTTGTCAAGCATCGGCTACAAAAACTGGTGCTTCTGTCTACGAAACAGTATCGTCGTGTCTCTCTGCTTGAGGAGACTAAAATATACATTTGGAGAGTTTTCGGTCCACGACGAGTGACGATGATGAACCATAATCAACTTTGTCATTTTTTGTCAACTGTTGCAATACGAAAGAAAAACATCGTTGATGATGCAAGTGTAGCTAGGTCATGTGCTTCAAGGCGTACGCTCATTTTCTTTTGCTTCGAAGCAAGATTATTGGAGGAGAAAAGAATATTTTGTCGTCTGCATAATAAAACTTTCAAGCTTGCATCCTCTGCACCTCTTTCACAAACAAAGATGCAGTGTGAGATATATAATATGATGATTCTTTATGTAACAGCGAGAGTGGTGGTGGGTTGCTGGAATTGAGTAAATGATGATGTCTGGATTGCAGTGTAGATGTGGTTGGCTTTGAAATCGTGTGTGTGCGAGGACGCACAAAATAACCAATTGTGAAGACTGTAATTCGTAAATAAATCCATCGGATGTCGTGTTTGAGAGTACTTGGGACGCAGTATTTTATGCTAGCACTACTATTACAAATTATAAATAAAAGCACGTAAGTCGTCATCATTGTAGTTTTGTAATGTTATGATGTAGATCTTATTAGACTCCTTTTGTGTGAGGAGTCGTTTATCGCAAAAACTTACACTTCGGAACATTGGGTAGCTTACTAATCTTATTCGGATGTCGGCAACGTACATGATTGTTATTTAAATAAGTTGAATATTGTAGTACGCGTAATCTAATGGTGTGTTTTTATGTGTGTGTCTGTGGTAATGAGACTTGTATGAGGAGAGAGTACATACCAAGAGCTGGGGTTAGCAGCCCTCTGCTTATCATTATTGTTTTTAAAGAGAGACTTATTTGTATGTAGAGTACGATACAAGAGAATAGAGATATAAAGGAATGACCTTAACAAATTGGTTGACTATCATGACAACGATAGTTTCGATGTCAACGTGTCCGACGAGTGAGTCCACCACCTCCTCGTTATCGACGTCGTCACTCGAGCGGTGGTGGTAGATGACGATGAGCCACACTGGAGTAACAGCGGAAAGGAAAGTGGAGGGACTAGCTGGCCAGCAGCTTGTTGGGCTTGTTGTTGCTGGTGACGTGCAGATATGCTTTGTCTCGGCTTCTGTTGGGAACACAACGTCGAGAGGGACGTTGACGTCGCCACCAAAAGAAGGTGGATGTAGCTGGCGGCAGCGTGAACGGTAACCACCAGGAGGATGAGGCTACAAGGATTGGCAACCAGGCTACTCAACAAGGCAAACGTGGACTGAGCTGACGACTCTATGTCTGGAATGTTGTCTTCCAACTCTGCTACTTTAAGTATTGAAAGCAAGGGATGGTGACGAATGAGGGGGTGCTGCTTCTCCACCAACTTCTCCAGCACGTCTAATGCAGGAAGACACTTTTTCTGCAAAAACAGAACAAATCCACATCATCAAATGACATTCCCTATCTTGCTCACCATACAAACAACTCCAACGCTCCCCAAACCCTTTCTGGGGTGATGCGAGACACACACCAAATACTAGCACAGAAAAGGGTGAAAGTCTTTCTCCTACCTTCTCTAATATAAATAGTTGTCCACTGGGTTGTCTCGTTCTGGAGTCGGCAAAGTCCTCCTCCGCTATTGTGGCATTGATGATAATATTCTCTCCTTCTAGTTTATAAAGACCCAGTTGACAGTCGGTCTAGAATTTTTTACAGAAAAATATACAAATATTATTAGTATTTAAGTTTTTTTGCGTCAGTATGACGAGGAAGAGATTTGTACAAGACGGAAAAAATTAAACGGTTTCTTACAGCGTTGAGACCTCTCAGATCATCCAGCGCAGCATCATCCTCATCCTCGGGATAAAAGAAGTGATGATTTGTTTCAGGTGAGATGAGTTCTTGAAGGGCGGCCACCACATCTTTGACTGACAACTTGGTGTGCTTCTTCAGCACAGACTCGTCCAACATGGAGTAGCCCAGGAAGAGGAACACTCCGTTGGCCAATGTGTATGTGCCTGCAATAAATGGAAGTCAGTGGTGATTAACAACTTCCTTGTCTTCAAAGGAAAAAAGTCTTTTTTGAATTCTTTCTCAGCAAAAGTTCTTCCTGTGCGAGAGTGTTACCAAAACTACACACGCACGCAACAGCATCCATCAAAACGCCGTTCAGCCAAGAACATGACATTAAATGAGCGCGCTCCTGACATTCCACTGTGTACAACGTCCCGAAGAAATTAACAAGACCTTTTCCTTGGCAAATTAATTGCATGGTGAACAGATTTGCAACTTCCGATTACACAATTTGCCGACTCTCTACACCACACTCTTCTGGATTTTTCAACATGAATGAATTATGGCCGTGTACACGATTTCACTCACCATTTCCCAGTGAAATACTCATTTTCCCTCGTTTCTCTTGACATTCACAGAGTTGACATCGTGTTTAGAAACTGGATTAAGATACTTTGCCTGTGTATGCGTGGTGGTAAATAAAAATGTAAAAGCAGTGCACACCAAAAGCCTTTATCTTGTCACTAAACCAATTTTGTAGTGGTTTATTCATGTGTGCCGTAGTTTAATGTAGTATAATAATATGCAAACTTTCAGAGGTCAACACGAAGTGAACAATGATGTTTTTATGTGAAATGCGAAAGGTCGGAGAGTTGTCACTCATTACACGCCCGCCTAATGTGACACTGACCTTGAGCTCTACCGCGGTTCTCACCAGGGACCGGAACCAGGGAAGCCATTGAGACGAATTGTAAATATTTCAAACATTGAAATATACTTTTTATTGTTAGTCTAAGGCTCAGTTTTGGACGGTTGGAAACTAACAACAGCCTCTCTGCCATTTCACAAAATATGCAAATATATGCATATTTTTTTGGTAGACTTCGTGTCGTAGATTGCATAAACGTTTTTCTTGTAACTGTAACGCCTACGTGAAACTCATAAAAGAACATGGGAGATATTATGGAATCTAAGCTATTCGAAACGTAATAATTCTATATATACACTTAAACCAGGGGAAGTCATGGAGAGTGCTAGCCCTCAGGGCACCACCAACACAACACCCTTTCTCCCTGATTATCACAAGTGCGAAACCGCAGGAATGAGAAGCGACAATTTTCAACCTCGTACTGACCACTACATGCTTCCGTTAGCAAGCCTCTCAACTTTGAGAAAATGAGAACGAGTCAAACTTCAGCATAAAATTGTTCCTCATGTTATTTCACACACATATTCCCGCTCAGCTTTCCTTTTCTTCAATTTTGACTTGATTCGTCAATCTGCATAAAGTGAAATAGATTTGACCACGTTATGAATGGATTTCGAACATGAGAGTTGACGAATAGAGGTAGAAATCGGAAGCTCTTAAAACCAACACGCATGCATATAATATGTGGCGTACATGAACACGTATCAATCTGCTGCCGCTCCTCGTCCTACAATTTACTTTCCATATTATTCTACATCCACTCGGAAAAAACGAGAAAAGTACAGCTTTCCATATTGGACAAAACGTCGTTTCTAGCCTGCGATTTCTGCACGTTTATGCCATTTGGATACGGTGGCAAGAGAAAAGTCTGGTGTGCTACTGGATTTGCCACGTTCTTTCTTCCATCCATTAATTCAGGGTATTGACATTGTTACGATAACAATATGCAACAAATTGCTACCTTTTCGCATTCATGATATATGACTGCCAAAAAATATATTCCACCTCGTGTTCACGAGACTAGTGATTATCGAATTTTGAAAGGGTCAACACTCCACCACAAAAAGAAAACATGGAACAGAAAAAGCTATTTTTTCATGGTTGACAACAAAATGAGAGAAGTGAATTGTGTGATTTTTTTTCCTTCTTCGGAGAACACAGATTTACCGTTAAAAAAGAGAAGCATTTTTGCTCCGGTCGCACTTTCTTGAGAGAAAGCACCGTCTACGCGCCTTGCCCCATTTTATGCCTGTGTTTGAACGTATTGACGCAGGTATACTTCCACATCTTTGCCGTTTGCGCAAAAAATACAGAATGCATTTAATGATGTTACAACAGCGTCGTCGTCGACTACACAGGCACACTTTTATACAGTCCATTATAGACGTTAATCTTAATATTACAGCTTGTAATGAGACAGTAAAAATAAACTGTACACATTTTTCAAACGTTATATATGCTTGTAATTTGTTCTTTTTTTCTCCTCCTTTCTTTGGGGGGGGCTGGTTAGTGTGGTGCAACATATGCTAACAGCCTGCCTCTTCCGATTAATGACACCACCACCACCACTACGACTACAGTATAACTTCAAGAGAGAGAAAGCTAGAGAAGCACACGCTCTCAACTCGATCTCTTCCTTTCTAGCTGCTACAAGACACTTTAAGCCAATGTTACAACTTCCTCTGGAAATCAAGGGGAAAATGGCTAAGCATTATTTCAACCATACACATATCTAATAGCTCACTCTCTCTCTCGTACATATTTATGCATATAAGAGAAAGCTCACATAGTGTGATGGTGGGAGTGTGTGTGTGTGTATGCAGCAGCAGCTGAAAGAGCAGTTATAATTAAAAGTTTCTTGCGTCTTGATTTATGGATATGGAAAGCCATTATCATAGATGATTTTCGACTAGTTTTCTCCCCCTTTTCATTTTTTTCTCTCTTCTCTCTTTTACACTGCTTTTTCCTTTCTCCTTTTCTATTCATCCTGCGTTTTATAGTATGCTTTGAGTAAATTACTACAAAGTCATTTGAAATCGTAGTGGCAAGTCTACACGTAGAGTATCGTCGTCGCCAAGTGTCCCCTGAAGAAAGCATAATCTTTCGTAGGTTGAGAAACGGTGTGCATGTGTGTGTACACTATTGCGATTCCTATTTGTGATTCTTAATTAGCAATAAATTATTTCAATTCATTTTCCGTTTTAAAAAAAATGGGCTAGACAAGAAAAAAAACGAACGGTAATCCTCGAATGAGTTTCCAGCACGTGTTTTACCACTTAAAGTGACTCCCAAGGTTTATAAACCTGCCATAATTTTTCTCTCATAATGTTGTCATCGTCCGCCGCAATCTGCTCGCTACCGTAAAAAGTTGGTCGTATGTATGCTCTCCGGTCGAGGGAGAAAAATCGCTTTTGCAAATGCAAACAGAATATTTTCACGATTCTCTTCCTGTTCACGTGTCTGACAAAGTGCGGCTATGGTCGTGGTGTCCACTGTCAGATTGTAATTGACTTTCGTGTCTATCGCATAATGACATTTGCTACCAAAAAGATCGAGTGCCCTTTCTCTACACGAAAGTGCAGGCGGTGTGTTTGTGTGCAACTGCAGCAGCCAGCTTGAGCGTTGGTCAAATAACTGCATGCGTTTGCTATATAAAATGCACCAACAAAGATGTATTATCGATAGGGAACACTACTCCAGTAATTCTCTGGTCTAAAAAAGTCTTCTCTGGGAATTGCATGAAAAGCAACTCGCTTTTAAATGTCAACAATATAGCCAGAAATGTACGTAACTACCCGCCGCAAAGTGCAGTGTACTGAGGATTAACCTTTTATGATGATTGCCTCTGATATTTATAATACTAGCTACATAGTCACACTCTCCTCATTAGTATTCAGCAGGATCATGTCGCCGCGAGGAAAGCGTCGTGTAAAGAGGTGAAAATGGAAACTTGGTCTTTGCATGTACTCACTTTTGTCCGGCTTCTCGCAAATGAACCGTCCAGCGTAGCACACGCATTTCCCTCGATGGGCGATATACTTGGGAGCCATGTGTTGCCACACGTCACCCACTCGGGATGGACACGGCTTCGTCTCGAGACAGTCAAGGAAGGCACAGTTTGCTGCCTCGGATCCTCCCAGTCCGCACACACAAAGCTCCGAGCACGATGGCTGATCTTCTCGGTACAGCTGAAATTGAGGCAGTGATAGAAAAAAATTAGACGAGATCCAACCAGCAACAGAGGCAGAACATCCGCATTTTTAAATTATGCACCAAAGCAAGCAACCAACGCTCTCTCCAAGTTCCATATTTTATGCTTTCAGCTTTCTCCCACCAAAAAAAACTGTCGCTTCCGTCATCTTGTATGCAAGGATTTCCATTTACAGGGACACACTAAGAAAGTAGGTTTGCACTCAGAAAATTGCACCATCATTAATAAAAGTACCTGTGCTGGCCAAGTGTATGTGAGCTGTCAATGTAGGAATCTATTTCTAAGTGGAAACCAGGTTGCACACTGGTGTGGTGCAAAATTTTCTCTTATCCGTAAACAGGATGTCGGTTGAAAATTTCAGAGCACGACCATAAGTGATACCATGTAGCGCGGTGGAGAACACTTGTAATCGCTCCATACACATACTCACCTCCAATATTTTCCAATATACTCTCTTTCCCCTCCGACGGCAACTGACTTGCCTCTTATAATTTTAACATCCTGATGCACCAAAACTGAGAGAGCGAAAAAAAAGATTTATGGGAAGTGTCAGGAATTAGGGGAATTGGGAATGATGATTCCTTGATGCAAAGAAAAAGTTTCGTTTTTCTTCACAAAAATGAGAGAGAAAAAGGAGAGACAAGTAGTCAGACATTATCATATCATGCTTGCATGCATTTGGGTAGTGAATATTGGGCGGTGTGGTGCTCAGGATATGTAGCAACGACCGGATACCACTTTCACGGGAGAAGCAGTGCAAATTTTTCTCTTTCCACTGTGTCCCAATCATGACCTGCTTTCCGGTAATATCTTGTCACAACGAGGATAATATATATGCACCGTTTATTCTTGTCGGCTTCCGTTTCTTCCTCTTCTACAAACTCCTACTGAAAAAAACGAACTTTGAGCGTGAGCATGCTATGGGTACCTTTGGAATTTGGAGCACACCACAAGCTAAACAGGGAGATATTTTTCTTGCAGTACTTTTTAGCACGCCATCATGTGTAATAGCGTAAACTGCTCCTGTTTCACTTACACTTCATTATACAACTTTGTACTCCTCACAACAAAAAATGGCGAGGGAAATACATTTTTTTCCTGACTCGTACAAAGTAGCTACAGCTAGTTGAGAGGGCACTGGGTGCAATGCTGGTAACTCGGATGAAACATTGATAAATGGATGCTGATACGTTGGCGAGTTTTGCGACATTTGAATTAAATATAAGCAGGGAAAAAGCTGGATTTCGATTTCCTCCACTTAGGGTCATTCACACCGCTGTCCTAACAAGGACAGCGTTTGCCCGTTATGAGACTCCATTTTGCTAAAACGAAAAAAAAATCATTCTATGATTCGATCGCGAGGCATTTCCGTGTGGGAAAAGGTGAATTTGAAGGAAGACGCAAACATAAGGTCTTAAGGCTACCACGTCCTCCACCTCCTCATCATTCGTCACAGTTCCTCTACCTGCATCTCAGACAATATAATGTGAGAAGGCTAGTTGTAGAGGAAATCGTGTTTTTTTCTTTCGCAGAGAAAAAAAATGCTCACAATGTTGCCTGAATCTGGGCCAAGTCCAAGGGAGCAAATTGCCTAGCCATTATTATAGGGCATAAGTGGCGAGAATTTATATCCTTGAGACAACACGACTCTCTCGTAACTGGAAATTTATGCATGCAACTCCTCATGTTTGTGGAATCTCTCCCACTTTTTTCTGTTGATTCTGAAACTCCACAATTTTTGCAGAGAAAATTAAACAGAAAGAAAAAAAAGGAGAAAATTCTGGATTTACAAGTTGTGAAGCTCTGCACTAAACAAGTTTCTTTAAAAAAAACGCTGCTTACACACAACTAGGAAATTCAGCCCCGTTTTGTCGCCCCTCTTCTGCTCCTGCTTTTCGTAGCGTTTTTCATCAGCTGAATGAGTTATGCTTAAAGAAACTCAGTGAAACTTTATAGTTGGCAAAGAAATAAACATTGGGCCGCCTCCTTTTGGCACCAAACACAGCACTGCCGGCAATCCTCATGCAGAGACTCGTAACCCAAATATTAGGTTTCTATCTCTTTCTCTTGTACATTTGGTGCAGGTTGTGTGTGTGTACACAAATGTGTACATCCCACCACCCATTGTAGACGGACACTCCGCTCAATTTTCCAGTAATTACATTCCCATGAGATATGGTCGCTGTTAAAAGGGAACTAGTTAGCGGAAAACCTCGAAAATACTCCCCCGAAGATATGGAAGCTTCGTGTAACAAATCACTCAACAGAAGAGAAAACCACGGAGAGAAAGTGAAAGCAACACTGTTCCGCAGAGTGAAAGCCGCCCTCTTGCCTCAAAAAGTAGGACAGACAGAATACATAATATGAATTATACGTAAAAAAAACTTACCCGCTTCGAGGTGCCTTCCCTAATCTTCTGTTCTGGCTGTTTGGGGCGGCCCACAAGACAGTATTCTAGGAGAGGGAGAGAGTTTGTTACAATTTTCGTTGAATGACACAAAATTTCAGCACTGCAGCACAAGATGTATCGCTTTGAGAATATGACGTGAGTGGATTACATATACATAGAGACCAGGATGAGGAATGTGATCTTACTTGGAGGCTGTGTGGTGGTTGCTGGCTCTGTCCTGCCAGTTGTTGTACTGATGGTCGTGATTTCCTCCGACGTGGTAATTTCACGGCTCCCAACAGTGGTCACACTTGTGCTCGACTCGTGCGACGGGCCGACTCTGGGTGGGAGCGGCACATTCTCGTCTGTCGGTATCCGATGATGACCATTTCGGACATGATTGTTGTGACCGTTGTGAGGTCTCCGTCCATTATCCTCTGGGGAAGGATGAGGATGACGAATTCGAGCCGTTACCGTTGATGAGTGAGTTGTGGTGTATGCAGAAGCTGGGGTCTCTGTACGATGAGGAGGCTGGTAAGGGATGCCCAGCGGGGTGCTCAGCACATCGTTCCCAGGCACACTTTCATTGTAGTACTCAGTCTCCGTTGGCGTCTGACTCAGGGTCGTTGTCGACCGAGGTACTGAGGCTGGCGACGTTGTCGACCGCATTCGATGGTAATCCAAATGTGACTCCACTACGGTCACAGGGGTCAACAAACCAGTGCAAATTATTGAGACACCACTCTCCCCACACTAATGTTGCGGAAAACTACTTCATCGTAATTGAAATGCTTGCTCATACTCCTGTAGTCTGTCCCTGAACAAAGTTAAAAATCGCGTCAGAAAACTTGAAGCAAAGAAGTACTACTCAACAAAACCAATCAAGTAGTTACTTGGACGAACAATACGCCCATAATGTAGAATAGAGCGGAAGTGAGGTAAATTTTTTACTAATAATCGGTTTTTGGCTTGTAGTTACCTGCAGTCATGATGCGTGCGGCAGCTTTCCGCGAGAGAGTTGCACGAAGGAAGATTAGCACCAAGGTCACCCCGCTGGGCGCACACTGGATGAAGTTGTTCTTGAGCAAGAATGCACTGGTCATACCGATTATCTGTCTTTCTGCAAGGTCACCAACAATCAACAAATTAGGAAATTTCATCTCTGACATTCTTGTGCATAAGTGTGCAGTAAGTGCATGGAAAGTACGGGTCAGTGCTCCTTCCAAGGACTTTGTACTTACTCTAATACATTTCTCCGTTTTGGGATAATTTGAATTGCATTGGATTATATTGTTAATTCCGAGAGGTGGAGGACGTTTGATAATACGTAGCAATTTCTAATCCTATAACTCTAAGCTTGCAGGGTACACATAAAGTGCTGTTAGATATGAGCAACGTGCATACACTTTCCCCCAGAGAGAGTTTCGCGTAAGAAAACTTCGAGTAGCTCAAGAAATGAAGTCTTTAGTGCAAGCATGCATGAAAAACAGGGGGAATGTGAACTTGAGAGCCGTATTCTCGGTGAGCTTTCGACTTTGGAGAGGGCCAGAAACGAGCAAGTTATTCAAGGAATGGACATGGATAAGTTGGAGGCTATTGATTTTCCCCTCATTTCCTCTCAACTTTTCACCCTTGTGTGCGGGACAGAGTGGAACGCAATCCTTTATGGTAATCTCTCCCTCTTTGCTTTGAGTTGCTGCTCTCACGCGTTTCTAACCTGAGTTATATACCAATGCACATAAGGAAAACCAGAGGAGATTCGCAGCTCACGGGAAAATGGGCTCTTTGCTGCATACAAGCTGGTAATCCACACAAGCTTACTTCCATGTAGAAAAAGGCACAAAGTGAGACTTTCCACTCACACATCAGATCAATTACGACACTGGCTCGGAACATGTGTGTGCTTTTGTGGAAGGCCAGAGTGAAAGCAATACACTGTCAGCATATTGCTACCTCTCTGAACAGAGCTTAATTCGCGCATTGTCTACCTGTTCACTTTGCATTGGAATTTGAAATTACTCGAGCACAATTTCTCGTTCAAAAAAGAAGTGCAAATCGGTGAGCCAGGCGTTCCAACCAAAAAAACCAACAAA
>JAHZMW010003589.1:0-34176 GCA_027743745.1 Alloscopus bannaensis | reverse complement strand
CCAAAAACAGAAACCGTCGGTCACGAAAAAAATACATAGGCTCTTATGAAGGCGCTGTATCTATGTGTTCTAATATCTTTGGTTGAAATAATTGAATGCGAGCAAATGAAATCTTCATCTCTCTACAGTTGTTCTCATAGATCATTTATCATGGATTCCATGAAGGATGACTAGTTTCTCATTTCGTGTCCATACTGGTTACTCTAGTGGAATGTTCTGAAAATTATGATGACTATATTTACAATGGATTTCACAGACATACATATTCCGTAGTTTATACAAAAGCGTAATATTTCTTGTCAATTTAAGATCTGACGAAAATATACATACACAAGCATGAATTGAGCTACCGATTCTGGTGGTGGTATTCATTCACTGCTAGACCACAGAGAAGCTCACATGTCATTAACAACCATCTGCATCTGAGTTCTAGGTCACTCTAGGTATTATCATCCGAATGCACAAGTTTTCTCTAGTAACATTCCTAGTATTTAATTAGCGAATAAAAGTGTTAACACAATACACTCATTTCCGTTCGTGACTTCGTAATCATTTGAAGGATCACAGTAATATCAGCCAGCACCAATACATCCTCACTTTCAACTTTTTGGGAAAAATCTGACGAAGGTAAATAAACTGTTTGAGCACATGTTACACAAACAAGTACGATATAGAGTGCCACCGGGCTGACTATTGCACACTCAATATTGTCGTAAGCGAAACAAAAATATCATACCAGTATACCATGCCCAAGTAAGCATGCTATAATATATATTATCACCGTGTCACAATATTTTTTTAAAAAACTGTCCATGTTACAGCTAAATACACTGTACCATATAACATATAAACTTTCCTAATATGCTTCATGCAATTCAATTCATGTGCATATGAATCTAGATGCCCGACTACCCTGCTCCCGTCGAAAGGCCGAAGATTTTGTTGCTTTTAAATGGAAAACGAAAATCCGGCAAGGATTATGTTACTGAAAAGCTTCTCCAAATGTAAGAGCTGCGGATGTCTCCGATCTTGACTGCAATTGTATTTAAGTTAGGCTGAAATACGAAAGTGACCGACTATTTCCTTTGACAGGTTAGACAAGGAGAAAACTGCCGTGTTCAGAATTGCAGAACCGATAAAACATTACTGGGCAGTTAAAAATGACCTCGACTTCCAAAAGCTCCTTGACACGAGCGCATACAAGGAGCAGCATCGATATGCCATGGTGGCTTGGAGTATGGAAGTGAGAGCTGAGAATCATGGCTACTTCCCGGTGGAAGCTATTAAAATGGCAAATGGTTAGTGATAACAAATCGAAAATAAAACTACGGTGTAGTCAAAGTTAAAGAGATTCTTTTTGTTGGCAGCAATTGGTAAACCAATCTGGATTTGCACCGATTGTCGCCACAAAGACGACTACAAGTGGTTCTTGGAATCTTATCCGGATTGCATGAAACGCATAAAAATACGAGCTGATGAAAATGTTCGAGTAGCGAGGGGCTTTACATTCACCAAAGGCATCGACGATGGACCTTCTGAATGTGATTTGGACGATGTAACTGACTGGGAAATTGTGATTACTAATAATGGTGATGATGGCGATAATGTTGTAGAATCTTTGGATACAATTACAACATGGGTTGCAGACGCCCTAAGTTGAGTCTTCTACCTGATTTAGAACTTGTAAGAGTTTTTAAAATTCGTTCATCTTGTGTACGGTGCCGCCAAAGGGTCTAGGTATATAAAACAGCGAAATAAGAATTGTAATATTGTAATAAATTTTATTACATGTACGGCATCTGATCGGCATCTTGAGCATTTCAGCCGAATTTAATTAAAAGCACGAGATCATTAACGCACAACACGCATTAGATGAGTCGTAAACGGGCGCATTTATGCTTTAGTTGGCATTTTATCTTTTTTAAACTTTACATGCTACCATTAACATATGTTAACTTTACAAGTTCACATATTACCACTAACTCCAATTTAATCAATTAAATTTACGTATTGAATATACTTACAATCGAAGTTAAATTTTAACTATGGGGTTTGAACTAATAGGCAACTTCTTCGGCCACATACAGCCTTTTGTGGCCGACCACATAATCAGACAAAACAGCAGCATTTTCCGTTTACATTTTCTTTAACGTTTCTAAGTACAGACTTTCGCTCTTTCATCGTATCATTAACTAAAACCCATCTTGTCAATAAAAATTGAGATTCATATTAGTGTAACAGAGTTATTCATTGAGGTCTCTATTTTTCTCTTCTCTCTTCCCACAACACAACATCCGGAATATCCGAATGTTTTCACAACAAAAGGTCTGCTTCGGTTTATTCTAAATAGCCAGCCCTCCTTTCCATTTCCTTTGTGAATGCTCTTTGTTACTTTATTGCGTTTTGTTGTACATCAGGAAGAGCAGAATATCCACACACTTTTGGCTTCTGACATTGTTCAGGGAAGCGATGGTTTATGCAGGATATTTATATACCACGAATAACAACCCTAGAACCAAATATTGTTGAAGAGAATCTAGTTTATAACTCCACCTATCCCACAGGTAGTAAGCATATATGTAGGTATGTATTGTTTTGTTTAAAAGAAGTGGCGAGATGGTACATTTTAGTCAATATGACATCTTGTTAATTTCAGCTCCATAAAAACACGCGTGCCTTACAAATATATACGGTTGATTTAGACATGTAGATGTTTACATAAGCCTTGTGTCATAGGATATTAAGCTTTACTTGAGACTGGCCTGCAAGTCGAAGGTGATTTTCCATTTAATCAAACAGAAGATGAGAAAACAGGATCTGCATCTGGTCATCCTGCAAAATTTAAGAAATGATGCTCGGTCAAGGGATACACAATGTGGGAAATATCTTCTTGAATATCCGTGATGGCAGATGGTGAAAAACTTTGAGCATTCTGCTTCATTAAGCTTCATTTCTGCATCAACCGAGAGGTGCTTTCAAACGCAAGTGGGCACTCGATAAAATGCCCAGCATCCAGCGGTCGAAAGAGGACATTTATAAAACTGCTGACTGACAATGGTGTTACATCGACTACTGCGCAGTCAATACATGCAATTCTTTCAGAGAACAATGCGTTTGGGCGTCTTCTTTCTCCTTGTCTTCTCGGAGCATTGGTTTCTATTAGCCCTTGTACACTAATCAACCGCAGATTAGTATACTTTTTATAATCCCTCTCCGCTTCTCTATGGTTAAATCGGATATCCAATCGAAAAGTCTCCTGTAATTTGACTTGCACATTTGTGCACAATGAGCACCAACAAACGAGTATAGCATAATACAAAACCCACTGGACTTCTTCCTGCCTGCCCACAATATGCATACAAAATACCTACATACTAAAATCCTAATATGCATCTTACTAGCTAAAGATTTCTAAACTACAAAAATACAGCAGCTTTCTACATTTCACAAGATACAATCCTAAGTGCTAAGCAAGCATGCACTTCATTTCATGAGACTCGACTCTCAGCTCTAGCTCCTCGTTATCGTGAGAGAGGCACAGAGAAAAAAACTCCAGTTCATTACGAGCCAACCGTTGTTGTTGCCACTCTCCAGCATTGTAGAGACGAGCGGATCGGATGCAATAAGCGCAAAAGGTAAAACGTTGTATATATTCTGGATCTCTCGCTCTCAAAAAGACGAGTGTATATATTCTCCAGAGAAACATCATTAGCTCAACCATGCTAGCCAAGCACGCGTTTTTTCACCTTCTAGACATGTAAATCCAAAAGAGAAGAAAGTATATACGCAAATCTACAATGCTTTCGTCTCTCTCTTATGCATCACACAAGGTTTGTCATATAGCTATCCAAGCTATTCTTGCTAGGAGTGTTGACTTTCAGTGTATATTACACAAAAGGTGATCTTTTTCGTCCGTTCGATTAAATGTATGATTGCGAGAAAAAAAAACTACATATTATATATTATGTAGCTGTATATAATAACAGCATGGAACTTTTGACTCTAAGCAAAAGTAAGCAACTCTTTATATATTCATCTCTGTTTTTCTTCATCTCACATACTTCTATCCTCATCTACTGCTGTTGCACACACAAATATTATATATTATACTCATCCATTCACAATACGAAAATCATTCAGCACAGAAACACACATACTTGAGAGACAGTACAAATAGTAAAGTAGTAGACATCTACATAATATCTTGTGATTACCTCTGTCTGCTGCTGGTGGTGGCAAAAAATGTGTGCTCCAAATGTTCCACAGCGATAACATTGTGAGTTAAGTTCTTCTTTGCTACATTACATAAAAAACTTTTTTGTTCATACTCTGAGTGATTACGATATATGCATACCTGATATATATATATGATCATCTTGTGCATGTCCACACACTTTTGCCTCTCTTTTTCTATCTCCCTTCTTTTTTTTCATTATCACATCACACACTGACACTGTTCACAAAGTAAATTGGACTTACTTCACTTACCTCTCGCTCTCCGCACACTTTTTCGCTCGTTATACTCAATTTCTTGGATTGGATTGTTGTGAGCGAGTGTGCAATGCATTATTCTGTGTATATAGGTAGATTAATGTAGAGAAATGTGTGAGAGTGAAGATGATGCACCTTAAAAGGATTATAATAAATAATGCTCTCTCTCTCTCTCGCTAAAATTGAACTCATACATTTTGTGTACATAAATAGTGAGCTCTGAGACGTCTTTTTTACTTTCAATGTGTGTGGCTGCCAATGAGTGAGTGAGTGCGTATGTATAAAAAATGAAACCCATTTCCTTCCTTTCTCCGTAACCCGCAACAGGAAAAGGGCTGCTGGTGACTTTTTTTAGCGCTAAAGGGCACACCATTGTAACATTATAGGCTTCATCACGGTTTTTTCGGAATGAGTGTGGTAATTTTTAATGGAAGGTGATACAACTGATGATGATTTGCGTGGGCTTAATTACGACATCCTTAATTACCGCATTGTTTCTTCGGAAGCTGTAACATGCTTGATGATCGACCAACGGGAGGACGACGACGCGAAGAGACATTCCAAAAAAGCCTGCTCGAGACGAGAGAAGAGTGACAAACATTCTGTGGACTCCAATAGACCACACATCGAGTGAGGTGAGTAGTCCGCAGGTTTTTTTTTAAAAAAAAGTTTACTAAGTTTAGTAGTGCGAAAGGGTCAATGCAGAATCCGAGTTTTACCATTTTATAGAAAGTGAGAGCACGTAATTGATATGGAAGTTACCATGTTTAATGATATAGTTTGGTCGTTGCTAATTTGGACTGAGCAGTCCAGCAAAGCACATTCAACATTGGTATTGGAGCAAAGCTATATACATAAGCTCAGTGAGAGTAATTGTGACGCATGATTTTAACGTGTGAGGAGAATATGGGCAAATTGTGCTCGTGATTAGTGATTAGGCATTTTTGCAGGACTTACTGCCGTTTGCCGTTACTGGATAATCACAACAATCAATCAACGGTTTTGATTAGATTAATTGATCATCAATTAATTATTGATGTTACCTACATCCCACAAGAAACGCATATTTACGCAATGCGTGTTCAACTTTGAAGACTAAAGGACTATTGACTGGACACTAGTGGACACTATAGTATTACATATTAGAGTGCGGTTTTATTTGAGTAAGATTTTTGCTTGGAGAAAGTCCAAACGGATTACATACATAGGTAAATCACGCACGCCTTATCAGCAGGCTTTTTCCACTCATCCTCATTGAATTTTGTGAGTAATTTTGTTTGTTTAGAATTGAGTTAGTTTTCAGTTTCAGACTACATTATATATATTTATATATTTATAATTCAACGATTATGAAGTTAGAGTGTAGGTGGTAAGCCTAGTGAAAGGTCATGAATTTAATCCATTGTGGGTTGTCCTTTAGTTGTTGTTTATTTTTTTATCTTGATTGGTTTGGAGAGAGACTTAAGCCAGCTACTGGGCGGCTTGTTAAATAACATCGCTAATTAGTTTTCATTTCATGACGTAATCCACTCAACAAAATTCCTGTTTGTTTCTTGCAGGTGCCTATTTCCAACTTCGTATTCATGTACACAATAATCTGATGAAGTTTACTGCGGTGGTACTCACCGTGGACCTTTGTTGTTCGTGATTGGTGGCAATTTCGTGTTCATTTCCGTATTGAACTAGAAAAGTTGACAATGGATGGAACAATTGGGGATAACAGTCCACGCGTCATGCTTCTGCCAGATTCCTTACCGCTGTTACATTCGATTTTCCCTGAGAGAGACGAAGAGGCAAACCCAGACGACTTGCCTTCAACAGTGGACATTGCAGCTCTTAAAGTAGTTTATATATAAAAATCGCCCGTATTTACCTCGGTTGGGTAATTGTTAAATATTTACTAATGAACATTTATCGATGATAGGAACCTCCGCTCTCTGGTGCTGAATCGAGCTTTCACATGGGAAACTCATGGAGGAGTACAGCAACTCCAAGACCACGCGGAAAGCCTACGGAAACCGTTAAAAATGACAAACCCGTGTGCAATGGCCTAAAGACCCCGTGCCAATCAGAAGAATCTCAGGATTCGGTGGGGTCAAATAGTGACAGTGATTCGGATGTAAGTGGCTTTAAGCTTTTGATTGTGCAATAACACCAACCTTTTAACTACAGTCTGCATTGCGGAGTTGCAAATTCTGTAATAGTTTTATTGTTAATTTGATAATCAGTGATAATTACAATGACAATGTGATATTTGTCAGGTACATAAATGGGCACAGAAACATTCCATCAATAATATATTTGTTGTTATTTTTTACTAGGATTCCGTGTGCAAAAGTTGCAGTGGTGCCTCTTCATCTTCAAACAGTTGTTCATCGTCCTCATCGGACTCCTCAGATTCGTCAGATTCGGATTCAGACGAAGACAGCAATAAATCATCATCCTCAGCCTCTAAACCAGGTGGTGCATTTTTGAGTAGACCACCTGTATCGTCGTCCGAGTCACTAGTTAATGGACGTCAGCATGCGAAAGCAAGTACAAAGCCATATCATCGTAGTCGACAGAAGGGCTACACCAGTAGTTCGGATTCCAGCAGCCGAGAGAGAAAAGTTAGAGATAAAAGCTTTTCCGTTCGTGACACAAGCTACGAGCCTGGGAGTCTAAAACTTCGTCTCGCTGCATTGAAACCTCCAACTTCAAATCGCAATGAAAATTACGTGTCGCATCCGACGAGCGCACACCAGGCATCGTGGGGTTTGAAGGACTCGCATATTGCGACTAGAGAAATTACTGAGAACAAGCCTGGTAAAGGGGTCAAGTCCTCCCCATTACCTGACATATCCACTCCGAGAAAATCCAGTGCCAGTCCGGATAAAAAACCCACCTCTCCTACAATTACAGCGGAAGGAAAATACGGTACAAAACATAATTGGTGCAGAAACACACCTGAGAAGCAGCAGTTGGCGGATAGTCTAGAAACCGACAAGCCTAAAAAGAAGAATAAGCTTTCTTGCCTTATGACATCTCTTAGTCCAAAAAGCAAATTGAAAACCACGAACGGGACTCTGCTAAATGGAAATGCGGATAGTAGAAAAGATGCGAAAAGTATCAACTCTCCAACACATGCGAATGTTATGCAGAAGTCCCCTCTTGTACAAAATCAGTCCTCGAGGAGGATTATAGGTGCCAATACGAAATCTCCCTTGTCTTCACCGACGTCCGGATCGTATTCCAATGATATAAAAAGCAGCAATACCGTAAGCAACTACTCCGCGTCTCATCCCGTTCAATTAACTACACCCATTCGGACAAAAGCTGCTAAAAAGTACATTCCGGAAGATCACCCAATCATTCCTGCGGTTGTAGTGACTCCGGCAACACCTAAAAAATCCAAAGCCAATGAAGGACGGAAGAAAAAGAGGAAGAAACTGAAAAAGACTTCAAAGGAGAAGAAGATTAACAAAACACGAAAGAACCACAAAAAGACTCCGCCAGAAACAGAAGGACTCAGAGATTTGTGTTGTGGAATAAGTGAGTTGACTATGAAAGATGAGACTGAGTGCAAAGGGCAGTCACACAATGAACGCAAGGAACCTTTTACATTTTCCAAAAAGAAGTATACAAATTTTCATAAAGATTTATTGGCTTTGGAAATTCCTGCTCCTGTTCGAAACTCATTTCCGAAAACACCCGTAGCTAGTACGTCATCAGGAAGTTCTGGAAGGAAACGGAAGGTTCATATAGTGAACGATAGAATGAAATCTGAAAATCAAAGTACGCAGTTACAGCGCCTGCCATTGAAAAAACGTCATCATCATACCAACTCCGCCGCTCCTGTGGAGAAATATAATTCGAATATTTTTAATGAGGTGCAGAGATTTGGACAGGTAGCAGGATTTCAGCGGACTAGTTTTGAAATTACGATGCCAAATAGCCCTATCTTCAAAGGCAGGAAAGACATGGAGTTGTGTAACGATTTTAGTCAACTTCTTAAACCGCTGACGTCGCCATCAACCCAAAAAGAAAAGTCAACGGAAACAGCAGCAAGCAAATCAGCTAAATCTTCAAGTAGTAAGGTGTCAACTAAGAAAAGAGTGGTTGCGAAGAGGCCGTCTGTTACAGTTACAAAGAAGAAGCAACAAGTTCTATCTCCTGACATTACTGCCGTGGTGGAGTTCACTAGACGTTCAGGGCGCATTAGGAAACCTAGAAAGTTGGACCTCGACACCCAGGAATTACCCTCTCGAGCATCTAGTCCGCAGAAGCCATCATCATCAAAATCTCCATTAAAGTTAGAACAGTTGGCGTCGACTGCAGAGCCTGACACAAGTCGTGGAGATAGGAAAGTATCTGAAACAATTTCTACGGGAAAGCCGACTAGCGTATCCCGAAAAAGGACTGTAGCGACATCACTAGAGGATGAAGTTCCTGTAAAAAAGTTTAAGACAGCGACAGATTACGATAGCAGCTTAAATGAATCTGAAATATCTACCGAAGTTGAAACAGATGTGGAAACTGCTTCTCAGTCCCCACCCACCTCTGCGACGTCTACTCCACTCACATCTCCTCCTCAACAGCAGCAGGCTAAGAAACGAAGAAAGGTTAACAGAACAGGCTTTCCTAGCGTTAAAAAGAAAAAGAAATCCAACGTCAAGCGTTCAAACGACTTTAGTCCAACCATCACACCAAGTGTAGGAGGAAACAAAATTATATCTCAGGATAGCAGACTGGAAGACAGTGAACTTTCATTGCAAATGGAGGTAGCTCCGGGGGAGTTAATTAAGGAGGAGACTCGCGATGAGACAGGATTGTTTTCTCCGGACAACAATGGTTCATTAGCTGGTGCCGCATTTTCCTTGTCCCTTTCTGAAAGAGTAAAAATTCGTAAGAGGAACTCTGTGGACAGCCGTACGTCATTCAGTGAAGGTCAAAATTCAGATAAACTTGAAATTCCTGGTCTAATTCCAGACCTCATTCACATACCTAATCCACCTTTAGTTGTGCCTGAAAAAGATAATTATTTACCCTGTGGCCTATTATCCAATTACTTTAAAACTTTGGATCCCAATGTGCGAAGCAGAAGCCTGCTGGAGAATAATAATAAGATTCTCCCCAAGCCCCCAGACCCGGAGTCTGGGGAGTTCACAACCACGACCTTTCGAGAGTACAAATTACCATACGATATATGGTGCATGGGAGTCCTACGCGCAAAGAATGTTTATGAAGCCCATTGTCGCAAAAAACAAGAGGAAGCCGAGGCTGCAGCAGCAGTTGCTGCCGCTGAAGCTGCCGCGCGAAAACTGGAAGCTAAAATTGCACGTGGAAAATCAGAAATGGACTCATCATCGGCCACATCAGCTATCGGAAGTAAACCCAAGCGGGGAAAAATGCCTGAAATAATACCACCGTCGTGGAGTTTTAAAAGGATCAAATCAAGTAAGCCTACCCCTTTTCTTTGATATTGTATTACTATTTCTTTAACGTGTCTTCAGTAGTCGTAGTCTACAATTTAATGGGCGAAAAAATGTAATCATATAATATGTATACCATTTTTATTACATTTTTACTAGACACGTATTACGGCCTTCCTAAACCACCTACATCAACAGAATATGAACAGAGCTGTCTATGTCTTGAAGGACCAATGAAGTGCTCGACCGATGATTGTTTAAATCGCGTTGTCTATACTGAATGTCCTTCGTCTTGCGGAGAATCCTGCAGAAATCGGCGGATTCAAAAACACGAATGGGCTCCCGGTATTAAGCGGCATTTGACCCCTGACAAAGGATACGGAGTCTTTACTTCAGAAAAAATCAAGAAAGGAGACTTTATACTCGAGTACGTTGGCGAGGTGGTGGCTGAACCAGTTTTCAAAGAAAGAATGCATACAATTTATGCAACGGACACGCATCATTATTGTTTGCATTTGGATGGTGGTTTAGTAATTGATGGCCATCGCGCTGGAGGGGAAGGTTAGTTGACTTTAATTTGCGCCGTATTATATATTTGTTTATTAGTAGGATGACAACGAATGCAAAATTTAATTTGAATTTAAAACTTGTAGGGCGATTTGTCAATCACTCCTGTGAGCCAAACTGTGAAATGCAGAAGTGGTCTGTAAGTGGTCTTTCAAGGATGGCGCTATTTGCTCTTCGTGACATAGATCCTTCGGAGGAATTGTCGTATGACTATAACTTTTCACTGTTTAATCCTTCGGAAGGACAGGTATGTGTGCATTGGTTTTTTAATATTCATCACAGCCGGCAGAAAGTTTCCTCAAAGTGGATTATATATTTTTTGTTTTATTTAATAGCCGTGCTATTGTGGAAGTGAAAAATGCCGCGGTGTGATTGGTGTTCGGACAAAAAATGGCAAAAATGGTGACGCAGCTGCAGCCGCAAAGCGTAAGATCGGTACTGGGTTACTTCCTTCCAAAGATGCAAATGGGAATCAAGAACTGAACACGACGGATAAGATGAAGATAATGTCCAAGAAGGATAAAAATTTTGTTCAATCTCATAACTGCTTTCTTATTAGAAACTACGAAAAGGTATTTTAGTTTCACTTTTAATTTTAACTTTGAAATTTAATATTCAATATATACTTGTGTGTGGGTCTTCAGGGTGTTATGGAATTTTTATCTGCAGATTCGAAAGATGCGGTATGAAGTTGAGGATAAAGTCAGTATTGGCGATAGACTTGAGAAGATCATGACCGCATGGACCGTTCGATACAAAGCTGGTTCCTCCAAAAACAAGCCGCCACAGGTTCCTGAAGATGACCCTAAATTAGCTCGTCTAGCCAAGATCTCTCAAGTGTTTTATGAACTTTTCATAAGGCTTACAACAAGCAAAGGTACTTTCTAACTATATTGATGTATATTGTATATGTACGCTTTTTTATATAAATATTTTAACCAAATACATTTCAAATATTCGAGGACTATTCCTGTAGCGCTACTTTGCAAATATTGATATATACCAACACGTTTTTGTAACAGACGAATCTGGGGCTTTACTCTGCCAGCCGTTTATGCAGCTACCATCTAAGCGTAAATGTCCGCAGATGTATTCTCTCATGTACGAACCTTTGGATTTTTCCCAAGTCTCCAAAAGGATTCTTCGTGGAGAGTACAGAACTCTGGGGGGCTTTGAAATGGAGTTGGGAATTGTCATGACCAGTTTTGAAACAGCATTCGACAAGGAGAAACCAGGAATCTCAGAAAACATACAGAAAATTAAAACGCTGTACAAATCTCTAAAGGCTAAAGCAATGGATGAACTAGAACCGTTTATTGTTCACAAAAGCAGCAAGGGCTCGACAATTTCGAATGAGTTGCCTAATTATAAAGATATTCCTGTGAATCTCGAAAAGGACGATGTGATACGCTGCATATGCGACAGGTTTTCTGATGAAGGGGTGATGATCCAGTGTGATAAATGTCGTGTGTGGCAACATTGTGATTGCATGCGAGTCCCGCATCCAGGAGAGGGATTACAGAAGGTATCTCGGCAAGGAAAACAACACAGGCGTGGAAAGTTTTTCAACCAAACAGCGAAGATTGCAGACCAAACCAGGCCTCCGACTCGTAGTCCTACCTACTGTACTTCCTCCTCGGCAAATTCTTCCTTCAGTAGCCCTAATGCTCGTCCTTTAAATCGACCCCTCACGGCCTTGAACGATGATGTGGAAATTGCAGACCTGGTCATTAACGTTAAAGATGAGATACCAATGGAAATCAAAGAAGATTCGAACCACAGCGTTGATCTCACAGATTCTTCCGCACAGATTGATATTTCTGAAATGGAAACGCAGCGCATTGATGTAGATGGTGATTTGGAAATTAATCGACCACCTGCGGATTTGCATCCCAAGGTGGAGAATCGAAAAGATAGTCGTGGTTCTCCAGATGAGCATTATTATTGTGAGAAATGTGATCCACGACCCGTTGAAAGGGAAGTACTCCTTAATGCTGGCGATGATACTCCGGAGAAAGTCCAATATACGACACTTGTTCGAGAAGACGGATATATGATTAGAGTCAACGATACAGTGTACGTCCTGCGGGATCCACCTCACATGCCAGGCCAAGTCATCATAGATAGACCAACTTATCGGACAGCAGGGCCGTTAATTCCAAAGGATTGTGACATTTTTAGGATAGATGGTCTATTCAAGGATGCAGGGTGAGCGTGGCACTTATAAATATACCATTTCTTTTGTTCCTTTCTTGTTTATGTGTGCACAAACTTGAACTTTACTGGTTTTTATTACTTCTCAGGGGGAAAAGATTTGCATTTGGCCATCATTACGTTCGCCCCAGTGAAACTTATCATGAACACAACAGAAGGTTTTATAGAAATGAAATTTGTCGCTCTCCCGTAAATGAAGTTATCTCAATCGATTTAATTCACGGACGATGTTGGGTGTTGGATCCTGCTACGTACTGTAAGGGCAGACCTGTGGGTAAGTAATCTTGCTGTTACCGATTTTGTATTGATAATTTTCATAGTATGTTACCTTGATATTCATTCGTTCTCGAGTAATTATGCATAACCAGGGAATTTAAAATGATAGGTTGTAAGGAGGAGCACGTGTACATTTGTGAGTTCCGGGTGGACAAGCTCAATCGAAGTTTCTCGAAGGTTGGAAAAACTACTCATGCAGTTTGTACGAAGCCCTTTGCCTTCAAGCAGTTTGAAACAAAGATCCAAATAACCAGAAATTATCATGTACGTGAACTGGCAAGTAATAAATTGTTAGAGTCAATTATTGTCGCATACCTACACTAGTTGTGTGTACCTAATCACCTATTATTGTCGTTTTCTTGCAGCCTCATGGACCACCAAGTCCAGACTTTAAAGTTAAACCAAATTCAACCACATTGCCCGGTCCTGAGAAGGGAAAAGCAAAGAAGCTAGAAGATAAAGGTCGAAATGTGAAGGCTCAGAGCACTCTAGAAAGACTGAAGATGACGAAGCTGGTATGCGTGAATTTTTTAAAATACTATTTTGATAAGAATTAGCTTCAGATCAGGCTATTTTAGACTAAACATTTGTTGATTCTTTTTATTTCTGAATCTTCACGTACATGTACAGAAAGGAGAGCAGAAGGAGCGGCTGGGGAAAATTCTCGATATGCTGCAGAGTAAATTACCCGAGTTCAAGAGTGGATCTTCCGATCTTTCTCATTTACTAGGAAGAAAAAAAGTCAAGAAATTAATTTTGCCAGCTGGAACGTGAGGTGTCAAACACGCATACATATTATGCAATAATAAAATGTATGTATTAACTTTTAATCTTGTGACTAGTAGACTGCTATAATTGATACTGAATGAAACGATTGTTGATAGTTTGTATTATAAGGATTTGTGTTAATCGTGACTTCACTATTAATTAACTTACCAAGTTTAATAAGAGTCGTCTTCAGCATGTCTTTGTTATAAACTCTAATAGAGTTACTCTATTGTGAACGTGAATTTAATTTGCAGAATGACGTTTAGAAAATAGAACAAAATGTAAACATTGTGAATATGACTCTCTGTAATGTAAGTAATCATTCGTATTTTAAAACCCTCTATTGCAATCACATGAAAAAAAGTGTGCAAAACGTTTGTTAGACCTTACCTGCAACACCACATTGTTATCGTTATTGTACTAAGCGAAACAGAGCCGAATAAAATCTGATCATATTGTTTTGTCTTTGTCAGAGTAGCAAAGGATTTATCATTTATCTTTAATTGAAATTAACAATAGTCAAAAGCTGTGTTAACAATGGACTCACACTAAAATGCCCTGAAAGGATACAGGAGTAAAAAAGGCGATGCAGGGAATCAAGTCGCATACTTTGGCACTGCAAAATAAAGTGCGTGCAATCTTACCATCATCAGGATTTGTTTGATTGGTTTTCGTTGTGATTTGTTTTGATTTATTCATCACTTGACTGATTACAAAGTTCGTTTTCATTATACGCGGAACACGAGTTCGGATACCAGTTGGCTAGCTTTACTGAAGAACCCTAAGAGCGGCAATGGTGAAGGAGCAACCGGTTTTAAAGGTCACAGGTTTGATTTCTAAGGGACGTACTTGAATGAGAAAACTTACAAATATGTAATCTTGTTCTTATTAAGCAAAATTGTGTTCGAGTGTCCTTTTAGCTATATTTACACTACAGGGTTCACATCCAGTAGCAGCACTTCTCAACAAGACCGTAAGAAATTATTTAAAAATTTAAAACAAACTAGCCTGTATTTATATTGAATTTGAATCAAATTTAATCTATCGTTTAAAAGAGGCCAAATTCCTCATTAAAACGCCTCTGACCACGTAACGCTTTCAGTTCAGTACTGTACTTTATGCACATAGAATACTGACTAATAATAATAAATTGTGCATCCACATTCCGTTTTCCTTACAAATTCACTATCTATTTGTGTAATATTAAAATGTAGGTAATTCGTAGTTATATTTAAATCAATCAAGACCGTTTAGTTTGTACCTACGGAAAGTGGTTTCGAAACCGGTCTGCAACATTTCTGCGGACTAACTCTACATACATATATTGATATTACAAATAACTCATTATCTAAATTCGTTAGAATCTAATTCTGGAAACCACAAACTACTTCTGCCGTGTTTTACTAACAACCCATACTTAGTAACCAGTAAGAAAATGTACTGTACATAGGTAGCATAGGTGGTACATAATTTTAATTACTCTTTACTTATGCAAAGTGGCGAGTTTTTATGCACCTACAGATTGTAGTTCATCCGTCCTCGAAATATTATGCTTATTTGCGAGTACCTTGCGGTGATCTAATTTAACTAGCACTAACCTTACAGTTCAGTTATTAGTTCATCGGTTTAAACAACTAAGGTCTACGATTAACGTCAATAGTAGCTTTATTCGTAGTACACTTGAAATTTTGATTCAATTAGTTTTCAGTTTCGTCTACGGACACGAAGCAGTGTCCTATGACAAGATTTGGAAGAATATCAAATCTATGCTCGTCTTTTAACTTCTAGCATCACTTCTTCTTGATGAGGAGATGGGCTGTCAGGTCGAGTTCCGGAGGGCGAATCCTTGCAGTCCATCGTCAAACTTCTCGTGTAAATCGGAGAGTGCCTCTCCATTACAACGTCCTCATTTATATGAACTGCGGTAATATCAGATCTAAAGTCCCAAACAAAAAAGAGTACTCTTTAGCAAAAACAAATCAGCTACAGTATTTAGCTCTTTGTGAGTGAGTCTTACCCAGGTATTTCAAACATTGGTTCCAAGAGGATACTTTCTAAAATTGCTCTCAAACCACGAGCTCCTGTTTTACGCTCCAAAGCAAGTCTTGAAATTGCACGAAGAGCATCATTAGTAAAAGATAAATCGACTTTATCCATTGCTAATAATCTCTGAAATTGCGGAACCATTGCATTTCGTGGTTCTGTGAGTATTCTGACTAGTAAATCTTCATTCAATGAATGGAATGGAACCAAGACGGGAAATCGTCCAACAAATTCCTTTGGGGGTACAACAGAATTGTTCCTTAGACATCGAAAACAAGTCAATAAAACCCAACAAGCACTAATATGTCGCACTTACAGGAATCATCCCGAATTCAATCAGGTCCCTGGCCTCCACTTGTTTCAGGTATGCATCCATTTCTGCATAATCCTCTGCAGCATCTCCAGTCCCTCCAGACATATGAGCTACGCCAGCCTGAGAAGCGGCTCTCCTACCTTGTGATCCCGAAGAAGGAACTCCAAAGCCTAGGTACTATATGAAAAAATCGCTATATTAATCGACCTTGCTTTAATTTTTAAAATGTAATCTGTAACAGTTACAACGCAAAATCAAAGTTACTTTTTCATTTTTCCTTCGTGATATGATCCTGTCAACGCCATTAAATGCACCAGATGCAACAAATAGTATGTTTGTCGTGTCAACCTGGACTGATTCGCCACGAAGTTTTCTTGGAGCGTTTCTTTCAGGAACGTTAACTATTGTCCCTTCCAACATCTGCAAAATCACAGATAATTTTTGAAGAGTCCTACTAACGTACATATAATTAAACGAATTAACTTGACATTTCTTAAAGTGGTACCGTGGACTATTAGGAGTCCCACCAGGGGGTTGTGGTATTCCTGGACCATAAGGAGAACCAGGTCCACCAGGACCAATACCACCAATGGGTTGACCTCTTCCTGGTCTTCCTTCATAATATGTATCTGAATTCGCCCAGCTCGGCCCTATATGGTGTGGCTGTGTATGCTGTTGATGTCCTTGGGGGTAGGCACCTAGCGCACTATGTCCCAAACCTCCAAGATGCAACAAATCTGTCAATTGACACATCCTTGTTTAATTGTAATGTAAAACCACACAGTCGATTTACACTACTGGCGCTACTTACGGTGCGAAAAGGTATTAGAGAGATCTGTAAAGCTGTCCATGTTCCGAACAGAGGATGCTTCAGCAGACTGTTTCTGGGCTGGGGTTTGAATATTCACGCTAAGGCGTTTGTAGTGGTTATAAACAGCCACTGATAAAACTTTCTTAGCCTGTTCTTGACCAACAACATGCCTGTCAAGAAATTCATAAATCTTCTTAGGGGGTGGAGGCTGTTTTTTGTAAGCCGTATTCGCGTAATTCTGTCGATTCTGAGCGTAATCTCCTTCTGGCCGTGCCGAATCACCTCGAAGATTTTTGCGGCCATCATAGTCGGACAAAACCACAAAAAAATGCTGGCATTTATCACATTTAACAAACCGGGTTGATGCTACAAAAAATAAACAAGAATGAAACATGTCATACCGTAAACATTGACACAAACTACATAATCCGTGTTGACGTGCCATTAATTTATGTAGTGCACAACTTACACACAAATGTCTCAACATGGACACAAGGATCACCACACTTTGGACAAGTCAATCCATCCCTGCCAGAGGAACTTCCTCCTCTAACTCCACCTCCAGAGCCAGACCCAGAGGTCCGTTTAGGCTCATTGGTTTTTCCTCCATCTGCAGTACTCGGGGGTGGGGGAACAGATCCTGGAGGAACACGGCCGAACAGAATTCCTGCAGATGAGAACTCTGCCAAGAAGAGAAAAATCCATTAGTTTCGTTCGATCGAGCTTTCAATGACGACACACCCACAAACATAACGAAAAAAAACTCTATTGACTTTTACCTTTTGACTGCAGCCTGTTATGCCGTTGGTTAACAATTCTTCCAGCCGAATTTCGCAGGCATCTCAACGTGGTTATGCCACTGAGGCTCATTCTATTCGCTGCTCAATTAACAGCCAAGTAACCGTCGCCAGAAGCCCTCGTTCTGTCCCACAGTCCGTGAACGCCTTATGAATCCCCTCAAACTTCCAACAATTCCGTATGCGTTATAACTTTTACGGTCAAGCCACGGTTGACTAAAGCTTATCTTGTATTCTCTGACAGTCTCAGCGATTTCCTATGATCTGCAAAAACATCAACAAAACATTAAATCAATGAATGTCACTTCAAATCCAAATAATTTCAACATTTTCCTACTCAATTACGGCAGTTGTTGGTTATTACACAGCTGGCTTTCTACTAAAATACTGTCCTTAACACTCCGACACACAAAAAAGAATTCTCCGTGTATATTTTTAAAATCAAACTACGAGACTCCACTCCAAACTCCTTCAAGCAACCAGTCAACAACATTCAAAACAATAACAACAAGCAGCCAGCAACGCAATTGATAATAGTAAATACTATATTCCTCGATTTTCTTCCTCTAATTTTTACCTATTTTGTGGTGAGAAGTTTGTTTTAGTGTGGAATCACAAAGCTCTGAGGAGTATGTACATAAAAAACTGATGTGACCACCAATGGAGCAGGAGGAACTACTCTTGTTGTATCAGGTGAGCGCATAGCCAATACTAACACGAAATCTTGTACAGAGAGTACAACAAAAACAGTTGTCAGCCTTGTTTTAAAGCGTTTCTCTCTCTACAAATATCCTTCTCCAATCGAAAATGTGTGAGCGTTTTGTCTTTTTTATGTTTTCGTCGCAGTTGGCTTTCGCTGTGTTTGCTCTGGACTGCCAATGACACCTAAAAAATTCATGTATTTTTTTTTCACAGCCTATTAGGCCAAAAATATGGTATACTTTGTTTAGCTGCGAAATATTATCCTCTCTTTACAAAGGATGAGTGTGGAACATATCAACAACGAATGTATTTATGGCTCGTAATTGATAATCATTAATGCACCTGATAAAATGAACGCTATAAACAAATGACGTCCACTCCTTTGTCTCGCTAATGTTGGTTGTACGTGTGCCATCATCATCCCTAATTATATGCGACTTCTTGCTAACCATCGCGTTATAACTTCAGAGCATATATGTGCATTCGTGTGAAAACTTATTAGACATTAGAGTTGAACGCTATCTACGACTATTACTACTCGTATATAAGATTAATCGTTGCAAGTCAATTTGAGTAGTTAACTTTTAGGTGTAACTTACATAATATTGGAGTTAGCCGTTCTATGTAGCCCAACAGGAATTATATGGAACAAGGCAGATGAGTTTGGGCAGAGATGTTGAACTCGTGGATGTGACTGATGTGAGTAATATGGGCAGTTATATGTGAACTGACAGGTTTGTCGTTGTCATTTTGAACTCGCAGGGTCCCCTGCTTGTCACCTTCTTCAGAATGTCTTTTTTTGCCCTTCTATCGTCATGTCATCCGTTGGAATGGGAAGTCGGAGTAGGTCATCGAGAAGTTGTCTCGTACTAGGTACACACATGCATAAAATTGGCAAAGTATGACTAATTTTTGTATGGATCTCTATCTAGTACCTCGTCGAATGTCATCAAGAAGTCATCAAGAGTTCATGAGGGGTGGCTGACAGATAAATATGATTAGAGAGGAAGGAGTAGAGTTTATGGGCTATATAAACTATATGAAATAGGATAGTATAAATTAGTAGATGGGGCAATGCAGCAAATCTATTTCTAAATCTTGATATGGGTGTGTGAGTACTCGCTATGGAGCGAAAAGAGATAGATTAAGTCTGAGATAATGATTTTGTACTGACTTGACTGGAATTGTGACAGCGATGCAATACATGGATTTTAAATTCCCTTTTAGTTAAACACTCTTAGAATTCATATAGCATAATTTGTTAAAAGTAAATCATGGGTTTAATATGTGATCTTTGTCTACGCTGTTGCATATAAATGCACTAGTTATCGAGGTAAAATATAGCATGTAATCAAATAGACGCTCAAGTAGTATTTTCAGGGACCGCAAAATGTGTGACTTGTGAATAAAGGTGGTACTGGTAAAAATGAGACCATGATTACGCCTTTTCATGAGCTTCGGTGTCGATTGCAGTGTGAGGTGATGTTCCTCAGGAATGCAATGCAACGCTTCACAAGGCTGCACAAGGATATCTCCTTCTACTACAGAGAAATTGTGTTTGCACTTTCCCCATGGTCAGGGACTTTTGCAAACAACTACATCTCAGCAATATGCAAATGTACACATTAGCTATAGGTATTAAAAACTCGTTTCTCTCATGTGTGCACACACCTATCGCTATTTTTACGAATCTAAATACATTCCGGTTCAGCGCAAAACAACGAAATGGCAACACTAGATTTGCTTCTGCGAACCCTCCCAAAACATATGAATTGTAAGTGAATAGGTAGTTGCATGTAAATGTAAATAATATTACATTATACAATCAGGAGTTTTAACAGTTACTTAAGATTTACACGAACTTGGAGAATCACGGTGAAATTACTGCTGAAAAGGTCGTCGGAGATGTCCGGTCTTCGTGACTCGGAGTTCACTGCTATTTCCTCACACTAGCGTCCATGTATAAAAAATCTGTCACAGATCAATTAACCCTGTGTGCACCGAAGTGGTGTGGTAACAAGAGTCAAAATCCTCAAATGCGTTTACTGCCTTTTTTGAAGCTCCGTGTGCGTCCGTGAAACGCTGCTCTTCCTCAGCCTGCCGTCTTGTTACTGTTTGCATTAAATCAGACTCATGATTTCATATAGTGTACGAGTGTGTGTACACAAAGAGAGGTATTTTTATTTCACTTCTCGCAGTACATCTCGACAATCTTCTCCTGACGCTTCATACATGAGCACAATAATATGATATTTTATGTGGATCTTCCTATATGTATCTGCAGTATACTACAGCGTACTTCCATGTAATAAGTAGCATTGTAATGCATATGAAATAAAACTTGAACTAACCTGTGGAGGTGAGGTTGAGATCGTAGTAAAAAGCTGTTGGCAAAAGTCAAAATTCTTTTTAAATAAACTTAGTATTCGCTGATGCAGTGTGGAAGTCTTAACTTGATGTAATATTGAATTATATTTCATTGGATGACCATAAGAAAAAAATCAGTTAAGGATATACACGGAGCGAGAGTGAGAGGTGACGCAAGGTTTCTGTAAGATGCAAAAAATGAAGCTGTTTCTGGTTCCCACTCATTCATAATGCATACATGAATTAAACGTGGATATCCGAGAGTGAGCACTTGGTTGATGTTGATGTGTCTTGTTTTTATCATGGGTCGTCTGATTAATAATATATTATTGCATTGCAAACTTACACGATCCCCGCACGTCTGCTGCGTCGTTTCCAGCTAGACATAGTTTTTTTTTTGTCGTAAGCAGCCATCATGTTAAAATCATGTGTCAAGGCATGCACATTTTTGCTACATTTTGTAGGTACATTCCGTAGTATGCTATACACGGTATACCCGCTAAGGATAAAGTTCATGATTGAAATGCATGATTGAAAGTTATAATCGTGTAATAACATGCCGAATATCTTCCATGTGTTCAACGCGTGAAGCGAGGTTTTTAATCTTTTCCATATTTGTACGGATGATTGGGAAAACATTCTATACTCGACCAAGTATAAAGCTTGAATAAAGACACGAGTCGTAAATACAATTGTAAGCAATGCAGAGCTTGTGCTACTAATGTGTTTTCATGGGATGTATCAGAAAACAATCATCAGTCATGCACTCTCTGCCACTCTCTGAATCGTCCACAATCAACCTCTTCCCATATCCATTATTATGATGTATTATCCAGCTTTCTTACTTTCGTATCTTACAGTATGCATACGGATTTCTTTGTGGTGTGCATAATGGTTGTATGGCGACTGGAATGGCGTGATGGATGTTATTGAGCTTGTGATATGATTCTCAAATATATTGTCTCAGGTACATCCAAAAGTTCGATACACAAAATGAGTAGGTACCTAAACCTAGTTGTGTATCATAAATTTTGAAACGGTGGAAGAGACGGATCTCTTCTATTCACTTTTGTTACTAATAATACGGTTAAGTAAATGCACGGATTTTGGAGGCTTTCGGATTGTGTGTTTTAAAATGAACAATAAACAAATGCGGTTATGAATATTTGTCCGGGACGTGGATGAAATATCATATCAGCATTTCAATCTCCTGGAGTGCTGCAGCACACAACTATGAACGATATATGAAATTTTTAGACAGAAAAGCGGATTTGATTTGGTTCGTCAATTTTTCATGCCTGCCATGCTTGGATTTCTTGAAGTGACAAGCGATCAATAAAACTGCGTAATTATATTGAAACTTAATTTTTATTTTGCTACGTAGAAAGAGCGGATAGAGAGGCGACTGCAAGACTCATTTCAGCCAAGTGCAACTTATTATGCAACTTCATGGGGCTACACAGAAGAGGCGATGAGCGATAATGAAGGTCAAGATTAAAAAGCAACAATAAGTACGGTGTTGATTTTCAAACAAACTAGCTTGTACACCATGTTAGTCCTTTGAAGCACTAGCTGGAATTTCAGATATAGTACATCACAGCGGGAGTCCTCAGAAAATTTTCCTACAAAAATGGTAATGGTAAGTAAAATGGGAAGGTACTAGCTACATATACCTTTGTTGTTGGCGTAATAGTAAATAATCAGCGATGGGCAATGAAAACCGTTTCAAGTCCTTCAGCTATTCTGAATTCTCGGAAAACGGAGAAAGGTTCATGTTTTAAAATGCTCATAGATGTACCTATAATGTAGGCCAGGAAGGAAGGTTGTCCTAAAAATTGGTCTTTGTGAAATCGTCTAAGCTCTGGAGCGCTAAGAAGCTATTTTGTGTCCCTGAGTAAATTTCCAGTGTTGAGATGAATTCAAAGGGATTGCCTGCAATCTTCTACGCTTTCCACCTCTCACACAAACAATTTCTGTCCGTCCACATTCTCAAGGTCATGGCGAGAGCTTGCTTAGCCAAATGTTGTGCATTGTGTCCTACATTTACAGATCTGTTTTGTGCTCCCACTTTCCACCCTGCAGCTTGCCTCGTCACGTCGTCATTACAATTAGTCCAGTTTTCAATGCAAGATGCAAATTAGATCCTCATCGCAGAACAGCACATCCAATCAATGTAATACATTGCATAATATGTGTGAAGTGTGAAGAACAATTTTCAGTAAATACAAACAACTGGTTGCAAACCTTCAATCGCAAAAACAATTGTGACTAGAAACAGCACAAAAATAGTGTCTCAAAGGGAAACTCTGCATCCGATATTTAGTATTTCCTTACTCTTTGTAAGGTTTAATATGGGTTTAATTGTTTTGTTTGATTTTAAAGCGCATATCTTAACGATTTCAAAAGTCAAAAGCAGTAACATACAAGCAAACAAAATAGCTGATGTACATAGGTACGCACAACGCACTACTGAGCAGTCATTCATGGCTTTGCATCATATGTGGATTGTACTGGTACTGGATTGTCAACGCTGAAATTGTTTGACGGAGACCACAATACGAAAAAAAATGCTTATTTATATTACTTGAGCAAATAATAAGTCTGATTTTTGAAATTATTAAACATTTCGCACTTCACAGTCATTTCAAAGCAATCTGCCACCAAATTCTCAAATACTGCATTGCAATTCATCGCATACCTTAATTTAATTAAATTGCGTTGGCGTAAATAAAGTCAAGTTATTTAGCACCGCCCAAAAGCATTGTGGATTCATGAACAAAATATTATGTAGTCTTGAGTCTTTGTTTCTTTTTCTTTTGTGGAGTTGCCTGAGAACATGACTCAGAGTGACTATAGAGTGCTTCCCTCTGCCCCAGATTTTGGTGGAAATATTGAGATTGTTGTTCTAGGCATTACCGTACACGTCTATCTAAAACTATGAGCTCGTTGCTAGTCATAGAGTGCTCACTACATCCCCCTTTTCGATGTAGTCTGTCTTGTGTGTCGAAAATGGAATGTGAAAGGGAAATGTTGTAGTGCATGATGCATTCCGTGGATGAGACGAGCAGCGCGACCAAGTAAACTCGGAACACACGGTGTGGGTTTTGTGCCGAGAAGCTGAGAGAGAATCTTGTTAATTTGTCAATAAATCTGCGAATCTTCTCTAAACATTTTTCAAAATGGTAAGAATTTAATTAATTAGTGAGTGGTATTTAATGCACGTTTAAGCAGTGAGCAATTAATTATTTTTAAGACATTTGTGTGGTTTAGTAGTTTCAAACTTAATTGAGCAATGTTTTAAGGAGCCAACTAATAATCACAGCATCTCATTATTGACATTTTAGTCGAAAGTTTTTGTGTTAACATAGTCTAAAAGGGTGGTTAACTGATTGACTGTGTTTACCTGATTACCTGATGTTTTTATAAAATGTGTCTAATCATTGTACGACTTTTTACGTGTTTCAGGGTCGCGTCAGAACCAAGACAGTGAAGAAGGCGTCGCGTGTAATCATTGAGAAGTATTACACTCGCCTGACACTTGATTTTCATACGAACAAGAGGATTTGCGAGGAAATTGCCATCATTCCCAGCAAACCCCTTCGCAATAAGATCGCCGGGTAAGTTTAATACGAAATTCTATGATAGCATTTAACCATCAGTTATGTCGGTACATCATGAAATTATCAAACATTGATTTAATGAAGAAGGATTTGATTTGTTGCAGGTTCGTTACTCACTTGATGCGTCGTTTGCAAAACAGTCAGGTGCGTGGCATCTCCATCAAATTGCAAGAAGAGGAGAGAGAAAGGAGGGACAACTATGTTCCAGAGGAGTCTGCGTTGGAACGAGACATCATCGAAATAGACCAGCAGACAAAGGACATGTTGAAGATGATGGATTTTCACAACCTTTCTGGTCTTCAGCTTACCCAAGTAACACCGGGTCAGCAGTATGGTCGTCGCTAGAAGTTAAAGAAGATTTTAAGATACATGAAGTGTCATCGGGAGTGTTTCAGTTGCATATTCATTCCTGACAAAATTAGATTTTGTTGGACTTGTTCTGAATGGTTTTGTATTTGTGATGGGTATGTGACTGGAATAATAATCGATGGATAATCTTTATTTCTTACGTTTTGATATGTGTATTTTATTGTTGATTAATTTCACCGTCGAAAGTATAAGTGGTTTGCACTTTGCAGTTGGCTACCCTACGTTGTTCATGAACTATTGTATATATTATGTCATACAACCCATGTGTTTACGTTGGATTTTGCTGCATTCGTTCCTATAATTTGAAGTGTTTTATATACATTTAATTTTTTCTGCTTATTGTCTGAATTTGTAAGGTAGTTGTCCATACATGTTGGCTAATTACGAACTTTAAATGCACGAAGGCATGCTGACACCAAAAAGCAGAGACTGAATCACTCCAAATGAAAAACTCGCGGAGGGCGGAATCCGTAATGATTGACAAGGGTGTGCTAGGTTCCATTTTTAGATATTGTACGCCTTCTTTCCAATCCTATTTTAATCGATGTAGGGCCAATGCCTTTTGTAAAAAGTTCATTCGCTTCATGTCATTAGGGAATCATTAAGGATCATAAGGGGTGTAGTAGCCAGAAGGACCTCAATGAACTTCCCAAGACTTCATAATCCGCAGAAATCTAAACAGTTTGGTTTACTCTCTGAGCTGCACTTTCTGGAGGAAGTCTTCGAGTCTCTTCAACTTCAAAATGTTTTCTCAAATATCCAAGTTATACTTAGTTGCCTCTATATTACTGTTTGTTGACTTGGGCACTTCTCCAATTCCCGTAGCAGTAGTCGCACAGTCCTCCAATTCGGAAAGATCCTCTTTAATTGAAAAATTCTGGCAAATTGGATGTGAGTTCTCGGGTGTCGTATCTCGAGTGCGTCGCTCAGTCCCTCAAATCCCTGAGCCAGATTATGAAGACCCCGAAGAATTATTCCAGTATTTATACCCGTTGGCTGACGTAGACCCAGCAAGGCAAGATGACAGCACTGAAAGTCAGAGATCGTTTGGACCACACTCACTGTCATCGTGGCTTGAAGATTTAATGGAACTTTGGCACTCTGAATGTAATTTAAGGAGGAACAAGCGATCAACAAGTAGACGGGGCGATATCCGTAGGAGAGGTAAGAGTACAATTTTGTCTAGAATACAAAAATAGAGGAAGAAAGAAGGTGAAAGCAAGTCTTCTTGTCTAGTACAGTCAGAAACCTTGAATCTTGGTGATATGCACATATAAGATGTGGAGAGCGTTTCTCGACCAAAATCGTTACTACATGAAAAACCACAAGATTTGTAAACCTATCAGAAATGGATTACGTATATTCTTCGAGAAATATTTTGGAGTTTGGTATTGTAACTTTGAGATGCCTGCCAGTTCCGAGAAACTCTTCCTGACAAAGATAACACGAGCATTTCTCATGACGGCGGAAGCAGAAACTACACTTATACTCACTTTCTAAGTGCTGTTACTGGTTGATTGACTATGCAAACATCTTTGTTCTTTGTAAAGATGTGAAAGTCAAAATTCAATGTATCTTGCCCATAGCTTACGTTAACCGCAAAATCCTTGTCATTCAAGCAGGATTAGTCCTACAAAAGTCTTGCGACAAAACCTGAAGACACGCAGTGTTCGATTGAATATTGTTGCGTGTGACATTCTACATGGCAATAAATACATGGCAAAAAAGATATATAAGGTATTTCTTGTAGGAATGAATAATCCTCGAGGTTTAGGCAGACATACCATTTAGCTTAAAATGTTCTCTCATGTCGGCTACGCTTTTACATTGTCGCTCCTCATAATTTCATTTTTGTTTTTTACAGGACAGGCAAGATCAAACGGAACACCTCTTAAGCTTCAAAAGTACTCGGAAGGAAGGAACTCTTCAATCGGAATCTCATCTCGTAACGGATATAGTGAAAGCGCTGGTGATGAAGCGACAGCATCCTCGTACGAATCTGAGGAGGATCACGCTGAGGTAAAAGAAGAGTCAGAGGAAACTAAAGAAGTGAAAAAATTGCCAGATAAGCCTGCAGATGCTCCAGCGAAGAAGGCAGAGGACATATTTTTCAGTCAGTACGGTGGAGATATTGAATACTTCTTCCCACTCATCTCATTTGGCATCCCGTTCGATGGGGAAATTACTCTTCTGGGTTTTCATGGCTTTCGTGGATTATTTCCGTACTAAAAACATGACAATTTTGTTCTCTACTGTTCCGCAGCTTTCATTAATATGCATTGCTATTGTCTTTGAGCAATCACGGGTGTGCTAATTATATAAATAAAGCGTCGCAAAATTGCATTAATGGAGGTAATCAGTGATGTGGTTATGAAAGACGAGGAGCAAATGTACGTTGTTGTAGTTGTGTGTTGTAGTTGTAGCTTGAAGAAAAATCTCATAATTCCCCAATATACCCGAATTGTTTTCACTACGTCGCCTCATCGTGATTCACGATTCTTGAAGTTCATAAATTATTTGTTTCACTTTGCTTTCTTCATCACTTTATGCATCATATTTTTAAACGCTCATTAAAAACGGTAGATTAAGCTTTTAAAAGATTGTTAGTTTCAAATAATATTCATGTCATTTATGTACTTTTGCTGGTCACGGAGCGTGCATGCGTAATTTACATCAATTGTTGAAACCTTCTTCTGCAAATGTGCGCATATTAAACCATGACTGTGTATGGTTTGTACTTTGTGGTATTCTTCTGTAGTGTATATACCTAAGTAATTAGTCATGTTTGCGTATGTGTCTCATCATATTATTCCCGGCTTCAAGCACTTAAGATTAAACCAACATGTCGCCTTATCATATGCCATATCCTTGTATAATTCATTGCCTGGTTGTCTTTTGTACAAAAACGCATAATTCAACCTAGACTTGATATGCTCTTGCGTATTTTACATAATATTGATGTTTATACTTTTTGTCCTATGATGATGATAATATGTAATCTCAATTTGACATATCTCTCCGAGTCTCGATCATTTTCCTATCACGCACATTTCCACATTTTCATTCATAATCTGTTCTGATCATCGTTGTGAATAGTTGTGATATGCATCCTGACGGCACACACATCGTTAGGGGTTCGGTACGAGATGTTGTGATTAGAAAGCCTGTCTTATTCCTCACTTCCATTTCGCACGGTGCGCACAGGTCTTTGAGAATTCTCTGTCTTTCTTTGACCACTCTGTGTACTAAATGCATCGCTTCATTTACTTCATTAAGCTTTACGAAGGGAACACGTCGCATCGTATCCGTTTAGCACTCTACAGGATTTCAATTAGTTCAGTGTCACTGTCAGCTCCGTGTTCCAACTTTTCCTGGTGAGACACTTCTGCAAAGGTGCCGGAACGTGTGGAATATTACACCAGAAAGGTAGATTATTGTGTGCTACAGTTTTTAGTGATCTCATTCCAATGGTTTACAAATCCAGTATGCAATACAGTGTTGCCCAGTCGTGATGCTTGTAAACGTTTGCACCCACGCAATTTCACCACATGTTCCTGTAATGTGACGTGACAATATGCTGGGAAGCGTGCTTCCAAATCGCATCGCAATAAGTAATATTGTAGTGGTTTTGTGACGAATTGGAGTGCAATGTTGTCTAGCTGCTATAAGGTGATCAGATTAATTATAAGTAGAAACCAAGGCCTTCCCCTGGCGTGTCTACGTATTTCACCAATTTTTACGGTTCCAAAGGTAGTGTTCAGAAGTACACGGTGGTTTTATGTGTTTTCCGGTCGTGCGTAGTGAATTAATACGAGGATTCGAGAAATGTCGTAAACTACTTTCACTGACTCAACCGACTTCATAACAATAAATCTTCCGACCTATTTTCTCTTTCTGGGAACCACCTAACTTGAGCGAAAGGCCCCTTTTTTGCATTCCCTCTGGAGAGAGATTGAGTCGAGCAAACTCCCGCAATAATCTCCCGATGTAAACAAAGAGCAGGATATACAGCCGACTAATCTGCAGTGGATGGAAAGACATTAAGGCAAGCCTGACTGCCCTTCAGGCAGGAAACAAACAGAATGAAGGAGGAAAGGATTGGCTGCATTAATCAAAACATTTCATACCATCAGCGAAACTGTATGGGGCCACTGAAGCGAAGCTGTTGCGGCTCCACAAGAAGTCATTACTGTGCTTATAAGTATAAAGTGAAAGTTCTTAAATATACATAAATATATACATATAAGTAAAGCCGATAAAGCCAGAGACCAGAGGCAGACAACCCGCTTTTCGGTTTCACTTACAAGCGGTCTAACTTCCTGTCTTCCCAGGAAAACCCTATATTTTTCCTCTTTATATCTCCCAAGAAAGCACGTAGGATTTAGCAAAGGATGTCGAATGAAACAGTCACTTTCTCCCAAACGATGTTCGTCCATAGACGCACGTAAAGGGTAAAAAGCAACAGGTAAAAAATAGAGAGAAGGGGAAGGGCAATTTCTGTCAGAATAAGTTGGAAACTTCCGCTTGCTTGCTTACTTTCCCTGTTCTATTTATTGGCCCTCTTTTACTATATAAAGCATTTGTGTCAAAATACTTTCTTGAATATCATGTAAGGAGAGGCAGGCTCTGTGTGTATGCTTTAGAGAATCTCGGGTATGCATATTACTTTTATCTTTCTTCCATATAAACAGGTAGGAGGTTTGCCGACTTTTTTTTTGCTCTGAAGATCAAAATAAGAAGATTTTTGTTCAAGACACAAAATTGTTGCCTTTTATAGTCTGGCTAGAGAGTTTGGCCCCTCAGTTCTCCGAAATAAAAATAACAAAATACCTACAGTTAACTCGGCCGACAGCGTTGTGAAAGGCTTCTCTCAGAAGCTGGAATGCAAGCCGAATAGTTACTTGGTTATTAACACGACGTGAGAGTGGTATGACTCTTGGTGAAATTGCCGAGGGAAGCTGATAGCAAAGAGTGAGAGAAACCTCATTGATTTGAAGGTATGCCATCAGCGGATTTTCTGCACGGTTGTTCTCATATCCCACACTGTCAGTCGAAAAAGAACGAGAAGCCGTGAGGGAAACGTATTCGTATAAATCCTACAGGATTTCTATTTCCTCCTCCATTTTATACGCATTAACCAAAGAAACGTGAAACTTTTTATAGGTTTTTCACACTTTTCATGAGTGAAAGCAGGAAAAAAAAACTTTCATTTCAAGCTGTCGACAGCGGTCTGCAATTGGACGCTACAAAATATTTTACGAGAGAGAAAAACTCATACGCGCAACAATCCACCCACAAGGCGCTTTGCATTCCTCTCTTTCCCTTCCAGTTTCACAGTAATGTAGCCATTAAAGACGGAAAAAATCTTGTGATACACATGTGCTAAAACGCATATAACAAGCATCCATCTCTGTACTATCATTGATGACAGGGGCAGTGACATAAAGACGCGAATTACTTGATAGAAATGCTCTTCCTCTCGTTGCTCGAACAAGCCGTTACACGCCAGCTGCTTTCCGCCGTTTTGTCGTCGTTGTCTCTGAAGCCCATTTCTCATATCGCATAGTCTCATTCACTTTGACTCATTGTTACCTCGTACACACGCTCGCATTGCTGGAGGAATGGGAAGTAGTAAAATGTAAGTGTTCCTTTCACTTACAACACGGAACCCATCATCATCATCCAGTGAAGGAGAGAAAAAAACTTTAATACCAGTACATTGAGGGTTAAAAGGGGAAACTGTAGAAACGTGCTTGTGTGAGCGATGAAGACACACTGGTGCTCACAAGTTCACCGAGGGACATGACTCTGTCCACCATTCCACGCTTGGTGATCATGATGACTATGGAGAAAGGGCAGAGGGGGAGATGAAGGAGGAGAAAGTGCGGAAAAAGTCGGTCTGCTTTCTCCCTCCAGAGGAATGCTTTATTAGAGTCTTGTTGCTTTCCTCGTGTCGTGTGTAGCTGCGGCTTGACATGCTTCGGTTTTTAGTAGTTAGGTAGTTGCTACCAGCGTAAAATGTAGGAGAGCATTTTTTTCTGGAGAATACGGCAAGTTTTGTCAGTAGAATATAGTTCTGGGAAGGAGTATAGGAAGTGGTAGTTTGCAGAGGGCTTCATCGTGCAATATCATTTTTGTGGTAGCGTTTTCCATCGAAATGAAAGAGCCTGCCTGCTTGTCGTGCTCACTCACCCTTTTCCCACTTTCTGTGTAACATGCCATTTCTATTTTGACATTTTAGTCGAGATGCTTGACACTCAAGTTGAGTTGGACAAGAAAAGGAAAGCGAGTATGTATTTGGCAAAGCTTCGGAGAAACTTGTAGATACTCTATTGTAGACGCTCTTACCTCTCTCCGTGCTGTTTTCATCAGAAGAATTGATTTCACTTTGCACTGTGGTTGTACCTCACCTCCATTTTCCGGGTCGGTGGAAAAATATGTTTGATGCGATCCTACCAACTCGAATTTGTTTTTGTGTGAATCTTCAAAGGCTTTTATGTGGAATTGTAACAGCAGCGTAAATAGCGTAATACCGCTAATTGCCTGTGTGCTTAGAAAAAATTTTTGATTAGACACTGACTCTACGAAAGGAGTTGTGGAGTTTCGTGCTAACCTTCAATATCGGTAACATATATATATTGTATGTATAAGCACAGTTTTAAAAATTCATCCAGCTTACACGGACTAATGTGAGAGCTGTTATTCCAACTTTTCATCCGAAAAAGTTGAAGAGCTCATTGCTTTCTCTCTTTTTTTGGGAAGCCGATGAAGACTAAATTAATGAACTAATTCGGAAACCCAGTAGGTTTTTAGCTTTTATGGAAAAAATATTTCGCGAAGCCAAGTCCAATGAGTGTGAAGTATAAATATTCCCGTTTGAGATCAAATCTTTAGTTTACAGTAGAGAAAGTTTCATGATTACTAGCCAACATGTCTCCTCATCATGGCTGTCGCTATACTGTGATTCTGCTGATGGTGAGTGAAGAGAAACATTTTTGGCGAATTGGTTTCTGCTGGAAAACATGTGCTTACACAGACATCGCGACTTTTTATATGTAATTCTAGTGCCTGCTGCATATCTTATTATGTGTTAATATACGTCTTGTTATAAGAATTAGAAGAATCGTTATAACCGTGTGGCTCAGATAATTGTATTTAACGTATACTGTATCCGGATGCTTTCTTTTGCATCAGTACATGAATCTATGTATATAGTATATCTGTATTTCTCCAGGAAAACTTTTTGCTGGCTACTCAAGTTTTTTCTAGAGATGAAAGGAGGATACACAGAGCGGCACATCCTTTAGATTTGGCTGCACCTTACCATTTCCATGTGAAAAAGTTGTTCTCCCCATTAGACCGGGATACGTCCTTCTATCATTAATTAAGCAAGCCTAACAAGCAATTCACCTAGGCGAACGGTGAACAAACGCTCCTGCAGTTTTTGTTGTCTGACACTTACTGCTGCTGCAGGACTCTGTGTCTTCCTCGAAAAGTATTGATTAGCGTGAACTGTGCCAAATGAGGAGAGAGAAACTAGATCCCACATTTATCCTTTAGTCAAGGTTTTTGCCACTCTCCATAAAAAACGAGTGGACGACGACGACGAGATGATGAGAGTTATGACGTTGGCGATGTGATGATGACCTAAGGCATATATAAAAGATGAAGCTAACAAGTCGCCATTTCGTCTATTTTGTTGCCAGAAACCGTAGTCACCACACATCCACAAATGTATGTACTGTGTGTGCGCAAGAGAGAAAAAGTAATCGCCCATCACATGGGATTCTCGATAAATGATAAAGCATTTGTAGAGAGTGCATATAAGGAAGTTTATGGCAGTTTGGGAGCAGGCAAGTCGTCTTGTTGCAATTTGTCCTTCTCTTTCATTTACGTTGATATGTTTACTCATGGGAGCAGAGAGGGGCAGGAAAACACATAAAAGATTCGTGAAAGCCCATTTTTAGCCTACCGCAACACACTACAATATGCGATGAACGATAGGAGACGGTGCTTGCATTCAAATAATTTTACCTAAATTATGCGAGGATCCATATTCTCAAGAGCAGCGTATTCAAAGTCAAAGTCCAACCAAGAAATTCACACTTTGCACTTTTATCTAACAGGATGATGGGCGCTTGCACAGTAAAACTATTAGGTAATGTAAAATAAATTGCCGAGAGGCAGCAGGGAAGAGGGAACCCAAAAGGAACCAAATGAGCTAACCACAACATGCTGCAATAGTGTGTGTATCGCATATTATGTAGTGTCACTTGGTAAGCACACCACTACCACACACATAGAGTCGACCGACACATTCACACAGCATTCAGATGTATGTGGAGCACACTCGATGAAACGGCAAAGCTGAAGCTGAGGCAAAGATTTGCAAGAAGTGAGCGAAGAAGAGAGATGAAGACGAAAATGGGGAGAGCACAACTCAGACTCGTTGTGTACATTCGAGCGTCAAGAACATCTTGAAAGTTGAGCTTGGGGCTTGAGCTTACTTCACTTCAACATAATGCTAAAGCGAGTATAGCGTGTAGAGAGAGTGCGTAAGAAGAAGCGTGTTTGTGAAACCGTTCTCTCATTCTCGGTTTTTCTTGTATGACATGAGTTTGATTTGATCCACAAAATAATTCTAATTTTTTCCTCTTTTTCTTTTTAGTTGCAGTGAGGTTTCGATTCCCAGTTTGTTGTTGGTACGTGGAACTTCCAATTAATTGACAAATTAATTGAGAGAGACACAGATTTGACATTTTAGTGTGTGTTCAATTTCATTCTAAATCTAATTGGAAAGGAGTAATATTTCGAGAAACATTCTTTGTACGTGAATACTACACAGTGTGTAATGTAAGTCTTCTCACAGATTAACTCATCTAACGGTACATTTCTACATTTAGAACAAATCGTCTTGTAGGAGTGCGTGTGTATTTTGGAAGCAGGATTTCTCAACCTTGTATACTCCAGATAAAACTCTCTCGCCGAATCTCTTCTGATTCTCATTAGGAGGAACTAAGGAAGCGGAAAGATTTCCAGGAGTTATTATTACCATGTACCGTTCCTATTAAAATTAACTCAGAAACAGACCGACTCACTATTCTGCAAACACACTCAACGAGAATAAGGATATAATCAACCGAGAGTAAAAGAAGGGAGAAAGCATACGAGTAACTGTGAGCTTAACTGTGGTTCGTGGTGATCGTTTTGTGCAGAGACGACACAATACACGTGTGAGCCAGTCAGATTTTTTTTCTCTCTCTCTAGAGTCAGAATTGACAAGCGCAGCCTGTTTTTTTCGCTTGTCTTGCTTAAATCCAGGGTGCGCCGAGCCCATGGTAAAAGTATGGAAAAAGTCAGTGGAAAAATGTTTAAACAGTGTGAATAGTCGGGCTCTGAATTAATGGAAAAATGGAAAAAGTCGTCA
>JAHZMW010003588.1:0-22236 GCA_027743745.1 Alloscopus bannaensis | reverse complement strand
AGCCGAAAAAATAAACGCATAAAAATGCATAATTTTAAAAATATATCCGCATAATATCCAATGCGATAGATGCATAAAAGTGGTTTCTCTGATTATAATGCTTCCTTGCTACAAGGCAGAGCTAAATTCTCAATCGTCACTCAAAATCACGTAAATCATAAACAAATAGTCCAGCTCAAATAGTGGAGATCTTCAATAAAATCCTTATGGACTGGAGACAAATTCCGTGCTATATGGAATGTGATTTTGTCGATTTAAAATCTGTAAAAAATCTTTATCTAGATGTTTAGACTTACAAACATCGTGTAAAGTGTGCCAAAGTTAGCCGTGGAGTCCTGATTCAGGACCGTGTTATAATGGACAGCCTTAATCATTAGATATTATGACGACTTAATTGAACTAATCTGTAATTTATTATGGAAGCACTTATGCAACAATAAATTACATGTGGCTTGCAAACCATCCTTGGGATCAATGAGATTTTAAAAATTTCCAGTGGAGATTACATAAATCCAATACACGAATATATCCCAAAGAAATTTGGAAGTGACACTGTGTGGCCACTCTACTCTGTTCATCGGATTGCTAATGTATGTGAAACAACTTCAATTATTCTCACCGAATGCGCACAAAATAACCTGAAAGTGGCACACTAATCATAATCACATATTTTTTACAACTAACAAAATCATATATAATTTCTTGTACATTATGTTTGCAGACAGTTTTGCATGTTGCATGAGCTCAATCAAAGCAACTACACACACTGCCGCTTTACTTACCACAGAAGCTGTGCCTCGGAGATTATTAAGCCTTTTTAAAATTATATTTTTTGCGGAACATTTTGAGAAGACTGTAAAATCCTAATTTGAGAGAAAATTTAAGCAACATGACTTATAATGAACAAATGTCAGAGTCGGAAAGGGCGAATGGGGAGGGCCCCAACTTGCTCGGACTTCCTTCACAACAACAAGCAACAAGGCACCGGAGACCGTCGTGGGCCCGACCTATGACACCGCAAACGCGACGCATATTTCGGGAAGAAGACGAAGAGTGGAGCACTCCAGTTGCGAAGATCTTGCAACTCTACTACGACCATGAGAGTTGGCAGCAAGCTCAAGAAATTTTAGAGGGGCCGGGGTCCCTTTGCAGAAAGATTGGGGATGAGGTGACTTACCAATTTAAGTGATCAAATAAAATGTATTTTGGTGAAAGCTCTATTTCTTAACTTGTGCGTGTTATCTAGGCCCGAAGTATCGCAGCGAGACACATAATAGATCGTCTGAAGGAGAGGAACTTGCTTAATAAAATCCACAAAGTCGCCCCTAGATTAAGGTCAGCGGTTGAATTATTCTCGAAACCGGACGCAGACTATGTGTATCCACACTTTCAGTACGTGGTGGAGGAAATGCGAGACAAGTACCCTGATGTGTACACATCGGTGATACAAAATGTACGTCGATTTGAGAATGACTGGTATAAATGCAATGTAGTAATCTTTAGCAATTAAAAATTATGCTTTCTTCCCTTCTTGCCTTTAGGTAAGAATACGAATCCCATCGGAAATGAAACCTTCGCATATGCTCGTCTCACTAGCCAAATCCACCATTGAAGACCACTTTGGAGAAATCAGGATGAGTTGGGGAAAGTTCGTAGCTTTACTAGGTCTTTGTGGTGCTCTTGCGGTTGACTCTGTGGAAGCTGGCTATCCGGAAGGAGTCGCTGAAATTGTGGAGACCTTTGGAATCATTGTGGAGCAAGTAATGGGAGAATGGATACTCGCTGACAAGCCTCATGGGGGAGGCGGCTGGGAGGGATTCATCACGCTCAACGTTTACAAAGCCAAGATTCCGCCGGTGCCTCGGACCTTGTTGATTATTTTTATGTTTTTAATAATCCTATATATTATGTACTGCCTTATTTACAGTGCATTAACAGTCCTCCTACGCAAAGACCCGAGTCTGGAGTTCTGGAGAAAGTGGTACACACTGACTCCCGAGCAAGGCTACTGCTTTTCCGAAGCATTCCCGAGATTCAGTCGCACTTTTATTAATTTGAGTGGGTCGTGCCCCGCTCCGAGAACTCCGCTTCAATATTTGTTTGCCCGGCGACTTCACAAAGATAGTCTACTCTTTTTATAGCTAACTTTATAGGATGTGATTCTATCTAGTACTTTATCATTTTGCTGCCTAATGACTTGTAATATTAAAGTTCAACAAAAAAACTCAGCCTAGAATAATATAATAATATGTAAAATATTACAAGGTAGACGAAAGATGTCCATGTTTGAAAGAAAGCTAATGTAAATTGCTAATTGAAATTCTATTGCGTTAATATCAATATTAACTCTATGTCAAAGAATCTGAACGCTTTTATCGATTTATGTTGAACATTTAGCAGACATTTGAGCAACACTCTAATTTTATGATTGTTCGTCCGGACATTTACATGCGTTTAATACAATTATGCTGCTGTTACGAAGGAAAGCACATCGAGACCGTTTTACAATTTATATAATTTACCAATGTTATTTACTCTAAAGTTTAGAGAGAGTATGAACCTAGAAAACCGCTTAGTGTCAGTAAGATTCCATTCTTGTCGAGAGACTAGTGAATGTAGTTCAACAGTAACACTGAAATTATATTTATACATTATATACTCGGATTTGTACTCATCCTGTTGGACACGTTCGTAATAAATGAAGCAACTAAACGTTCTATGCATTTGTGTCGTTACCGTGCGTGTAGCAACTTCTCTTCAACGTCCAGTACATATACGCATTGTCCGAAAGCTGGAATTCTGGAATATTCGCTGTTTTTATTCCAGAATAGCCATGCGGTCACACAATATGAATGAGTACTTTCCGCTGACCAACCGGAAAAGAATTTTTCTTTGTAATGGACTCGGCTGTGTAAGTTGAAATTATAAATCTGGACATTGGAAGACTTTGCGGATTTTTTCTTGACACCCTGTTTTGACGGCTCGGTATAACATTTAGTTTGTTGAGCTAGACATGCACACAATATAATACCAATTTTGAAAAATTTATGCAACCCTATAGACTACTATATAGAAGCTTTTTGGAACCTGTATGGTGCCACTGTGTCAAGGAAAGCTGTGTGCCTAGATGGCACATTGTGAGCTCGTGCTGGCTGTCGTATATGAGCAGATTTTACTGCAATGCGATATTCTTTCAGGAGGTACACATGTGCAAATATCTTATTATGCTCGCATGTCATTTGTAGTGAGCCTTGGTTAAAGAGAAGGAGATCCCGGAACCGGGAGAGCAGTCGATATTTCGCCTGCTCTGACTCAGCTTTGCTTGGTCCACACAGGCTGAGAGGGGAAACCCTACACCAGAAAGTGTTGGCGAAAATGTAAATTTTGGGAAACTTTCTTCAGATTCTTGGAAATTTGCATATCAAAAACACGTTAATTTTTAAGTGCCCATCTTCGTCTCCAAAGCTTCACAGCGACTAGGTTTTGCAAATTTCGAAGTGCGCGTCTGCGAATGTCAAAGCTTTTGTCACACAGTGTTCCTGTGAAGTTGTCGTGGCTCATCATTACCCAAAGTGACAATGTACTTGGTCAAGAATTTGAGACATAAAGAGTCTAGGTGGTGGTGTGAGAACAACAGCTTACATTCAACAAGCTAAAGTCGAGGGAAGCGCACGAGGAGTGTGGCTGAGGTTGAAGGTAAGGACGTTGGTTGCTTACCCAGTGGCAAATTACGTCTAAAAATGTATTGCATCAGCATAGAGAAAGCACACGCAAGCGTTAAAGCAGGCTGATGCTCATAAACTTTTAGTAGCTTAAGAAGCCTTCCTAGAAATCACAGGTTAAACATGGTTATTGTTTTTTACATCATTTCAGATTTTGTGACCAAGCAAGTTCCCAAATCAAATTTAAAGTACTTCCAAGTGACTTCGTAAAGCATGTAACGAGTAGAATCAAAATCAGATTTGCATTTATTCTGCATGGGTAATGGATACACTCGCATATATATGCGAGTACATGGCATACCTCTGCAAATTCCGCTAAGCATGCATCAATTTGTGGAAACGCATTCGAAATGCATGCTTTGTCCTTGATTACTACAACCTAAGACAACCAGTGTCTTTTTTACCATGCTTATGTCTTTATATTTGCTCGTACCACCAAAAAGCGTATACTTGCGTATTTTTGACAGATCACTAACATGAAACAACTTCATTGAAGTTTGTCCCTTGTAATATTATCACTACATTACAGTACGCTCAATGCTGCTCATTGTTCAAGGTCACTCCGATGCCATCCATGTCGGTCGGGGAGCAGTAGATTCATCATTTACTTTGAAACGTTTCTGCTTCATCACCTAATAATTGCATTACCTTTGAGAGTCACTCTGTCACTCCATGCTTTTCGATGATATATTGATTGCGAGTGCTACAGGGAACGAAAGTTATCATACGATGACGAAAAGTCACTTTAATTAAACGTGCTCCGCACGATGAGAGTCAGTTTTATCGGAGAGATTCGCAGGATTAGTTGGTAAAAGTCAACGCACGCTCTTTGTGTGCTGACAGCCATCAATCTACTACGACAAAAATCACGGTTTCACATGTTTGCATTTGTAGGTGCAGAGACTACAAATGGACTCACAAAAGACGAAGACAAATCGGGGCAACCCGTGGGAGAAAGCAAATCCGTTGTCACTCCTGACATTTGCGTGGGTTTGGCCCATTTTTAAAAAAGGGTTGGGAAAAGACTTGGAGCTCGATGATCTCTATGAAACGCCGGAAGCTCATGGATCTGAGTTTTTGGCGACTCAACTCTCCAGGTATATTTTTCCAGCTCTGCACGAACTGCTACAGATTTTTTGAGATTACCAAAAGTTTTATTAATGATGGATTTGGGATGATTGCCAGACTCTGGGAAGATGAGCGGCAGAAGAGTAAGGACAATGGGTCTCGACGCATGTTGCATCGTGCCTTATTCAGATTGTTTGGAAAGAATTTCTTATATTACTGCTTAGCTGTAGGATTTGACGAAGTGATATTAAGGTATGTAACAAAAATATGGATATTATTATGTCTCCTGAAAAGCAACTGGACTCCATTTTAAGAATGTATGTATTTCTTTAGGGTATGCCAGTCCATATCTCTAAGACTGCTCATAAAGTCATTCTCAACGTCGGACATATCTCAAAAGGAGCAAATCATTTACGCTTCCGTTGTCTGCTTCACCGCTTTTTTTCATAACGTTGTCATCCACCATTGCGTGTTTCTAATGTTCCGGACTGGACAGTCGGCGAGAGTAGCATGTTCTGCTCTACTTTACAGAAAGGTAATTTTTCCATTAAAGTTGGGAAAAAATGATACAAAAGCACAATAATAATCATAGCATAATATACTATAAGTTTTCAATGTATTTATTCTCAATTTTTCTCTTTTAGACTATGACACTAAATCATTCCACTGGAAAAGACGTGGGTCACTTGATGAACTTAATGTCAAACGACTGCACCCGTTTTGATTACGGCCTCATTTTCATACCGTACCTGATCATTGCTCCAGTGCAGGCCTTAGTCTATATTTACTTTCTTTACGATGAGATTAACCTTGCCATGCTCGGCGGTATTGGATTCGTCTTTCTTATAATGCCTCTTCAAGGTACTTTCTCCGTTTTTATAGTAAACACTACGATTTATCACTTTCTCCTGTTGAAGGAGCGAACACGAAAATCAGTTTACCATAATACTGAAACGTTCTGTGGAATTGACACTTTAGTTGTGAATGGCCACTTGACTGCGAAATTCCGTGATAAAATTGCATCACAGACTGACGACAGGAGTAGGATAATGAACGAGATCGTAATGGCAATTCGAGTAATCAAAATGATGGCTTGGGAAACGCCTTTCTCCCATATCATTGACAAAATCCGAAGGTAACAACAAATCCAAATTCAATCATCCAGAATGGCTTATACGGGTGGCTACCTAATCGGAGAAAGTAAAAATAACTTGAACTCTTTCACACTTAGACGGGAAGTGCAAGCGTTAGGAAAACGTGGCTACCTCCGTGGCTTCTTCCTGTCAATGTACACATTCTGCAATAAACTTACGCCCTACTTATCCATAATGATGTACGTTGTTCTCGGGAATCGAGTATCCGCTGACAAAGCCTTCTTCACGGTAGCTGTGTTTCAAAACATTATCGAAAGCATGGTTTTCTACTTTTCTTCCGCTGTCGGGAATGGAGGAGAGGTTTGGACTTCACTCAACAGAATACAAGTAAATACCTGGCACGCCAGACTGTTCTTTTCATCTTTGGATTATGAGCACTTTAGCATTACTTTCCCGAAATAGTTTAGGCTTTCACATACTTTCTCTCCCTGATTTCAGCGCTTCTTGCTGTTGGAGGATCGCAAGCTAAGAGTGTGCGATGCAGAGAAAGCTGAAGAACGTTTGAGTGCGACTGCTGGGGGGAAAGTTTATGTTGAGAATGCGACAGCAAGGTATTTCATAGTTGATTTATGATGTGAAAATTGATGACCATTTAGGTACTTGCAAATGGTTGAGTTTTTATTTTTTGTGAATATGCAATTGCAGCTGGGGTGATGTTCCCACGCTGAAAAATGTCGATTTAGATCTGAGGGGAGAGAAATTAATAATGATAATTGGTGGAGTCGGCAGTGGGAAGACTTCCTTGCTCCATATGATAATTGACGAGCTTCAGCCAGCATCTGGAAAGTGTGACTCGAGCAGATCACATTGTTATATTGAGCTCAGTAAGATTACAAGTTTGGGCTTTATGTTTGTCTAACATGACTCGTAAAGTATAAAGAAGGCTTACTTACGAATGTCATTTTGGTATATAATATTTGTGTTGCAGGGAGAGATTTTAGCTCAAGGCACATATCAAGCTTTACTCGAAAAAGGAATTGATTTTGTCAGCTTAATGGAAAGCGGAGAAAATGGGAATGAGTCTGGAAGGCGTGCAAGCGTTGGGAAAGTAGAGATTGAAGTAAGTTTTCCAAAATATATTATGCTGTACCTAGCTGGTCTAACTTGCGTGGTTGCAAATTCGATAAATTCCAACTTTTTTTATGTATTGTGGCATGGCGTAGATTGCAGTGGAACGTTTCAATGAGAATGACATGCCGGAGGATAACATGGAAAAAATTGTGGAAGGCTCAGTCTCGTCAAAGACGTACTGGACGTATTTCCGTTCAGCCAAGAGCCTTCCTGGCTTTCTTTTTGTTGCGATTTCGTTCTTTGCCGCCCAGCTAATTGTTACGGCTAATGATTACTTTCTCTCACACTGGTAAGACTAGACAAATACAACGTGTCAAAATGTGAATGTAGACACTGGCTAATGATTTGATGCGTTGATACAGGACAACGGTTGAAGAAAATCACTGGAATAATATAAGCGGACCAGACCCCTCGGATTTGTCGTACTTTAGATCCACTTCTGTCGTCATTTTGAACGAGTATTCATACAAAGGAGAAAACTTTTACCTCAGTATTTATTCCGGCCTTGTGCTAGCTGTCATTGTCTCCACGCTGTTGCGAGCCACAGTATTCTTTTGGTATTCTCTCAAGATTGGTATTAATCTTCATGACAGGATGTTTCAAAGCGTTGTGAGAGCACCAATTAAATTCTTTGATGACAACCCTTCAGGTATTACAAGCTACTTATTATAAATAGCTGGAAAGTTTTCTTTTGTGATGTCGGAATAATATTGTTATAGGAAGAATTATGAATCGGTTTACCAAGGACGTGGGCACAATAGACGAGTTGCTACCACCAGCTTTGTATGATGCTGTCGAGTACATGCTCCAAGCTTTGGGAGTGATTATTGTCGTTGTGATGTCAAACTACTATTTGTCAATCCCGGCGGCTCTGATCTTCACCACTCTGTGGGTTTTGAGATCGGTTTATGTGAAAACGTCGAGGGATGTCAAACGTCTTGAATCTGTTGGTAATATGATTAGACTTACACATGAGTCTTTTATGTATACGATTTTCTCCAAGAAACATACCCGTGGTTGATGTATATATGTATGTATCTTCAAAAAGTGTTATATGGATTCGGTTACATATTTCCAGCGAAAAGCCCCGTGTTCACTCACCTAGCAGCTACGATGCAGGGCTTGACAACAATACGAGGTTTAAAATCCGAAAGCCGATCTATCAAGGCTTTTGATGCTTTCCAAGTAATTTCTCTACTTTATTCAATAACTATTAGTGGGCAGGTTTAAAACAGAACTTGTGAACATTATAATCTACTTTCACTTTGAAGGATATTCACTCCTCGCCCTGGTTCATGTTCATTGCTACTACACGTGGATTTGCAATTTGGATTGAAACCCTTTCCGCCACGTTCCTCACTGTGATTACTTTCACCTTTTTATTGTTTGTAGAGGGTAGGTCCGCAAAATGATTATGCCAGAGAAAAAAAAGACTATCTGTCCATTTTTATATTTTGTGTGTGCGTTGTAGAAACCTCCGGTGGAATTGTTGGATTGGTCATTGTTTCTACACTCACTCTCACAACAAATCTGCAATGGGCCATGAGGCAAACGGCAGAAACTGAGAATTTCATGACTTCCTTTGAACGGGCACTGGAGTATACTGCACTCGAGTCGGAAGCCCCTTGGGAAACAGGTAGCTGTTGGATTTTGGTGCAAACATGGAAGCTCCGCAAATTCTTGTGTCACAGTTCTTCCAGAGGTTGTAATAGGGTATATATGCATTCTTAAAACCTTAGCTCTAAAGCCTCCAGAAAACTGGCCCACGGATGGAAGGATTACCTTCAATCATGTCTCCCTGGCCTATGGAGAAAAAGACGTTCTCAAGGACCTCACCTTTGACATTTTACCAAAGGAAAAAATTGGCATTGGTATTACAAATCATGAAAAAGTGATGACTGTATAATATTTTAACAAGTTTGCTCATGGGTTCATTTTATGGCAGTTGGCAGAACAGGAGCTGGGAAATCTTCTCTGATTAATACGCTTTTTAGAACAACTGAGCCACGAGGAAATATCATTGTTGACGGAATACGAATCAATGACATTGGACTACATGATTTACGAAGAAACATTTCCATCATTCCACAAGATCCTGTGCTGTTTTCTGGAACAATACGATACAACCTTGACCCATTCGATCAATTCAATGATCAGGAACTTTGGGATAGCATTCGAGAAGTACGTGCTATTAAGATGCGTTATTTACTATTTTATGGAAATTATGCAATAAATTTTAATTTGCAGGTGCAATTAAATGACGCAGTGGGGCATCTTGACGCGAAAGTGGCCGACAGTGGAAGCAACTTTAGTATTGGTCAGAGACAACTAATTTGCCTAGCCCGAGCTATTCTCAGAAAAAATAGAATCATTGTCATGGACGAGGCCACTGCAAACGTTGACCCCAGGTAAACATTGTACTGGTTTTAGATTTTGTCTGAACAATCGATATTATGGTCCGATATAACATTTCATGATTGTATTCTGATTAAGGACGGACGGATTAATTCAGTCAACAATTCGAAATAAGTTTTCTGAATGCACCATCATCACAATAGCACACAGACTCCATAGCGTGATGGACTGTGACAGAATTTTAGTGTTGGACAACGGAGGAATCCAGGTACTGGTTTCGCTTTGCTGTTTGACTTTTACCTCAAACGCGGATAATTGTCTAATTGATACATGAGTTAACGGTAAACCGCTTTGTGACAGGAATATGACCATCCTCATTTGCTACTGCAACAGCCAACAAGTTCTTTATCGAAACTAGTGGATCACACCGGTGAAAGTGGAAGTGCTCACTTGAGGATACTAGCGAGAAAGCATTACGAAGCTCACGATTTTTCAAATAATTCTACACCTGAACCGATAAACACGGACTACTAAACTTTACCAATACATTTAATGTACCTTGTTATCGTCGCATCATTCCACACACATCACATATCCATATCATACTTGTAATTTACTTTGTGATATACTTTTTCCACGTTTTTCATGCACAAAATAAACACTGACTGGGTTTAGGTCGCAAGTCTATTATTGCCCATCATTTCATCTTGGTTTACTAAAATACGACAGGTAATCATATTTACTATTCTAAATTGTGTAATTCAGGATGTTTAATTCACTACCTAAAACAATGCAATTAAGTACAAAGCGGAGAATTGCAATTTAACATGCCATGTGGCAGCTTATCTACAAAATCAGACATCATCACACCATATTACGCAATATGCAAACACACGTGCCTGTTGCAATTATCCGAAGTAGCGATAATTGTTGTTATTTATCAAAGCAGCTTGTTTTAAAAATTGGTTATAAATCAGAAACAACTTTTTTCGACAGTCTCCAATACTGTCAGTACATTGCTGTATAGAATTCACATATTCACAGAAGTTTTGTGTCCTTTACCTGTTCGTTACAACACCACAAGCATACTCTAGCTAATTTTGGAATACCGTACAAATGAAACATATTGTACATTTCAAATAAGAATGCAATTTTGCTTCTGTTCGAAATCCAGAAATTTACCAATGTGGACGGACGAATGTAGTAGGAAAAATTTTGCTTGAGTCTTAATGGTTCAGGTTTTGGCCACACAATTGACACGATTACTACTCAGGGTCACGCCGTCAAATCACAGTCATAACACAAATATGACCTTCATAGGTAATTTACGTCGGCGCTCCATACTCGATTCAGTAAACTAAGTACTTATCAAATTCGTTTACCTTTCGAGTTCAACCTTTATAAAAACATCATTAAATACAGATAAGATTGCATTGTGCGAGTTATGTAAAACGGATAAACCGTCGTTTTAGGATGAGGTAGTCATTAATCAGATTAAATTATATTTCAAGAGCAGCTTCTTTTCGGTTGACACCAGTTCTTTTCAAGTTCACAACAATGCAGCAAGTTTATTGGTTAGAGTTAGAAGAAGGGCACTCCCAATCAGGTAGTACTATGACTGTTATAAGAGACAACAACAACTCTCCGAAATATCAATTTACGGAGTACCTAACGCAATCTGACAGAGCAATTAAGCAACATGGGTTTGGCAGAACTCAGATTATACCACATCCGATTAAAATAAGCCATAGAATTACTTCACCAAATTTCAGGGTTCAGGTCATTCAGTGCAAATGAACATTCAATGGCAAATGACATGTGAAAACACCACAGCCATGATGTAGTCATTAAAACTGACAATTTTCAGCAACTGCAGACCCCACGCTAAATAAGCTGAGGCCTTATCAAAACAATTGCCTACTTGCTCGCGATAATAATTTGAGAGTCAACTGCGCGAAAATGATCCAGTCGTAATTTGTCATCCAGTGCATCAAATCCGTTTGGTAGATAATAATGGGCTCTAATCATTTAAAGAGCGGACAAAACACAAAAAATCCATGGAGCAAAGCGAACGTCCTGTCACTTCTCACCTTTGGTTGGCTTTGGCCAATTTTTAGAAAAGGTTTATCCAAAGACTTAGCTCCAGACCAGATTTATTCAGCACCTAACATTTATGAGTCTGAACATCTTGACAGCCAATTTTCAACGTAAGACTAACAAAGCAACAGCTTCAGATTAAAGCAACCTAATGTCACACCAATTGGCAATGTGTATATATTGACTTGATTAACTAACACGGAAATTAACATATTTACGTGTAAACAGGAAGTGGGCTCGAGAGTGCGATGAAGCTAAGAGTAAAGGCCGCAGGCCAAGTCTGCTACGAGTCCTGCTCAGCTTATGCAAAAGAAATCTTATCATTTATTTCTTGGTTCTTGGATTTGACGAGTTGGTTGTGAGGTAAAAAATGAAGAATTGTTTCATAATTATTGCTTGCGACACAACTAAGTGGAGTCTGAACCTGAACACTGAAATTATTTTTACTAATTCAGAGTGGCTCAACCTCTCTCCGTTCGAATGCTTGTCAAATCATTCACATCCAACTCGGGCATCTCTCGGCAAGATCAAATTCTGTATGGAGTTGCCGTGTGTGTTTGCACATTTATCCACAACTTTGTCATGGAACACTGCATTTTTCTGATGTTGAGGACGGGGCTCATGTGTCGAGTGTCTTGCTCCACCGTTTTGTACAAAAAGGTGTGCGACTGACCTGTATTCCATAAGATGTACATGTTCAGTGAAATTCCATGACGTCTTTATAAATTATATAATTTATATCATGTGAAGTGGAAATGATTGAGGCAGTCAGTTACGTTCAGGTGCACTGACCGAAATCTCATTGTTTTACATACAGATCATGAGATTAAGCACGTATGCGAGGAAGGACGCGACCACTGGAAAAATGATGAACCTCATGGCAAACGATGTGGGCCGGTTTGACCAAGGATTCATTTTTTTAGCATACACTTTCCTCGCACCCATCCAAGCACTTATCTTTATGTACTTTTTGTCGACGGATATCGGAATTTCAACTTTAGGAGGAGCTGTACTAGTCGTGGTTATCATGCCGCTGCAAGGCATGTCCCCTTACTATCCAATGTCTGCAATATTCTTTTAAATTAACTTAAGCGTGTTTTGTATCAATATTGTTTTTCCTTGTTTAGTGCTGAATGGAAACTGGACCGCAAAATTTCGAGAGAACATCGCAAAGCAAACCGATGAAAGAAGCAGAATTATGAATGAAATCATAATGGCCATTCGGGTGATCAAAATGATGGCCTGGGAATCTCCATTTGCGAAACTGATTCACAAAATAAGGAAGTAAGTTTCCCACAGAAATTAGAAGTTGTTGTGCAGTTATAAAAATGCCATACTATCGACGTGAATATATTTTGGAACACAGGATGGAAGTTGGAGCGCTAGGAAAGAAGATGTATTTACGAGGCTTTTACCTGTCGATGTACACAGTGTGCAACAAACTCACTCCCTACTTATCCATAATGATGTACGTTGTTCTCGGGAATCGAGTATCCGCTGACAAAGCCTTCTTCACCATTGCCGTATTTCAGATTATCATCGAAAACATTGTGTATTACTTTTCTATTGCTGTGTCCAGCTTAGGAGAAATTTGGATATCCATTAATAGAATTCAGGTTTTAGCTTTAAAAAATGCTGCAATCCTGAAAAAAACTGACTAGTCAAGACTAATAACTCTTCATATTCTTAACAGGAAGTACTCCTAATGGAGGAGCAGGTGGATGATGACAATGTACATGAAAAAACTGCGATTCACACAAATGAAGACACAATTGCTGCTTGCGTTAAACTCACAAATGCTTGTGCCAGGTTAGTAAATCACAGATTTTTGTCAGCAGTGATTGTAAATTGTAGTAAATTAATCAGTATTAAAAACGATACAGGTGGGGTCCGCAAGAAGCTCCAATAATCTCCAACTTTAACGTTACAGTCGAAGGGGATAAACTAGTTATGGTTGTTGGCGCAGTTGGCAGTGGAAAGGTAGTAAGGAAATGCTAAAATGTGAATTAATTAAAAATCACGATTGAGTGTGCATCTTCCTCATTTATTTCAGAGTTCATTTCTCCACACTCTTATATCTGAGCTACCACTCTTTTCCGGGGAGTCCATTGTGAGCGGTACCATAACGTATGCTGCGCAGGAACCTTGGATATTTTCTGGAACGGTGAAGGAGAACATATTGTTTGGCAAGGAATATGACAAGCAGCTCTATCACAATGTTGTGCAGGTGTCAGCTCTGGAAGAAGATTTTAACCAGTTGCCTAATGGTGACATGACTTTGGTCGGAGAAAAAGGGAGTGGCTTAAGTGGAGGTATTTTAATTCTCGAATGTCTCTTTGCCCATATAATTTTGTGCTTTTATGAGGTATTTTATGGATTCCTCATTGCAGGACAGAAAGCTAGAATAAACCTTGCCCGAGCTTTGTATCGTGATGCAGATATCGTCTTGCTTGACGATCCTCTGTCAGCGGTTGATTCCAGAGTGTCTCGACATATTTTTGATAAGTGCATCATGAAACATCTCAGAGGCAAGCTGAGAATTCTGGTAACACATCAACTGCAGTACATTCCGTTTGCGGATCACATCATTGTGGTTAAAAATGTACTTCTCGAAAAAATTTCAACAGTTTAGCATTCATGTCATTTTGAGGTCAAAAGAGAAGTCAGGAAATTATTGTATTTACTCTCAGGGTGCAATCTTAGCGCAAGGAACACCAGCAGAAATTCAATCTCTCAATATTGATCTGATCAGTTTAGTTCAAGGTGAAGAACGAGATGACAGCAGTAACCGTAAACCGAGCAATGCCAAAGCACCAACAGAGGTCTAGTGACATTTTATTTTTTCGCAGCACCTAGAAGTACACAGTTGGATAGGTGTTTATTAAACCGCTATTATCTTTAGGCATCGGATAAAGACATTGATGGAATGAGCGACGACTCGGAGGAGACCTCCGAAGCAGTTACAGAAGGAATTGTATCATACTCGACATATTGGTCGTATATGAAGTCAGGCAATTCAATGGTGGGACTTTTTGCAGTAATATGTCTCTTCTTGGTGAGACAGATTTTCATTACTCTGACGGACTTTTGGGTATCTCATTGGTATGTGTACTATTTAAGGATCCTAGACCATTATCACTGCAATGTTAAACAAATCTTTAAAATTCTCACCAATTACTAGGACTAATGTAGAGGAAATCGCTCAGGACCGGTCGAGTCCCACCATCGAGCTCGAACGTCCACTTGACATTTTAGACGAGAACAAGTATTACGGAGATCGCATTTACGTCACTGTGTATGGAATGTTCATTTTAAGTGTGGTGATATCCGCACTACTTAGAGCCGTTTCCTCCTTCCGATACTTCCTTCAGATCAGTGTCAATCTTCACGACAAAATGTTCAGTAGCTTGGTGCGTGCACCTGCAAAATTTTTTGATGACAATCCTTCCGGTAATCAGAAAGCTAATATAGAACAATTTTTATTTCTCTGCAAATCATAATGAGAGAAAACCCTGTTTACGTAAATTGATGCTTTAATTCTCCATTTAGGTCGGATAATGAACAGATTTACAAAAGATATCGGATCTATCGATGAGCTGCTTCCTCCTGCTCTGTATGACTCTGTGGAATACATTCTTCAAGGGTTTGGCGTAATTGCTGTAGTAATTTGGTCTAACCTTTTCCTTGCGATCCCGTCCTCCGTCATCGTATTTGTCCTACTCATTATCCGCTTCGTTTTCCTCACCACATCCAGAACTTTGAAAAGGCTAGAGACACAAGCAAAAGGCCCTGTCCTAAGTCATTTAGCAGCATCAATTCAAGGGATTTCCACGATTAAAGCTCTAAAAACGCAGCAGGATGCTATTTCAATGTTCAACAAGCTACAAGTAAACGGACGGCTAATTTTTAAAATACTATGAATTTGTGATATGGTCTTGTCTTAATGGACTATTCTTGTCCTTCAGGACACACATTCCGCTCCCTGGTTTTTGTTTATGGCTGCAACGCGATGTTTCACAACTTGGGTCGGAACATTTTCGGCTTTGCTATTAACAGCTATTGTGGTCACCTTCTTGATTTTAACTGGAGGTTGGATAAGACTTTTAAAAATTTTAGTATAAATAATTATTTCATATAACTATATGAATAATTTACTTCTTGCTGATCAAAGATTTGGCCGGTGGCTTAATCGGTTTTGTTATCACATCAACTATAACACTGACTGCTAATTTACAATGGGCTTTACGGGAAGCCGCGGACGCTGAAAATTACATGACTTGCGTAGCAAGAGCTCTAGAATACACCGTATTGCCTTCGGAAGCTGCATGGGAGACTGAATCTGGTATACATAATGGAATATTCTCATTTATCTATTTTAACATGGGGGCTAACTGAAATGGTTTATGCTAGCGGAACAAAAGCCTCCTCCAGAATGGCCCCCAAGTGGCAACATCAAATTTCGCGACGTTTCCCTAGCGTATGCAGATGTAGACGTTTTGAAGAATCTTACATTTGAAATCAGGGCACAAGAGAAAATTGGGATTGTTGGTACGATTTTAAATACGTATAAAAACCACAAATTTCATACCAAATATCGGTAATTAAATGTAACTAATCTTTGGAGTTATTGATGAAACACAGGAAGGACAGGCAGTGGAAAGAGTAGCTTGGTAGGATCACTTTTTCGCATTACGGAGCCTCGGGGTGAAATTGAAATAGACGGGGTGACGATTAACTACATCGGGCTTCATGAACTGCGACGAAAAATCTCAATCATTCCACAAGACCCCGTACTATTTTCAGGAACAATTCGCTACAACTTGGATCCCTTCAATCAGTATGATGATGCTGACATTTGGAAATGCTTGGATGATGTAAGATTTAATTTTGAAGTGATAGATGTTATTGGGGCACAAAAAGTTACAAAATGAAGATGTCCGTTGTAGGTTCAACTGAGGAGTGCTGTGGAAGCATTAGATGCTCCGGTTGAGGACGGAGGAGCAAACTTTAGCATTGGCCAGAGACAATTGATATGCTTAGCCAGGGCAATTTTGCGCAAAAACAGAATAATTGTTATGGATGAAGCTACTGCAAATGTCGATCCAAAGTGAGTACAAATCCGTTACACCTTATTGCCACTTTTGACCTTCAATTGACAATTATTTATTCACATGTACGCTTAACCCTTTCTACAGAACTGACGCTTTCATTCAAGCAACTATTCGAGAAAAGTTTCGCGACTGCTCCATTATAACGATTGCGCATCGTCTGCAAAGTGTTATGGACTGTGATAGAATCCTAGTACTGGATAATGGCAACATGAAGGTAAATACATGTTGATCCCCAATCAAAAACTTACTATATTAATACTATCACTGAATGTTCTTGACTGTGTAGGAATACGACCATCCTTACACTCTGTTGCAAAACAAAGGAGGATTTCTCTTTCAACTTGTATCTTACACTGGTGAAAGTGGGGCTGCTCATTTGAAAGAGATTGCGCGACAGCATTACGAAAAAACGCATTCTTAACTTAATCTTAATGTTAAAAGTATTTTTTGTATACGCATGTTTTGAAATAAAGGTATCGTGACGATAACTCTTACATTTCATAATACCTGAAGCCTAATGTTGAGTAGTGCTCTGGAGCCTCCGGAAACCTCAATCTCCTCAGGTTGACATTTCACGATGGACTGAGGTTCCATATTTTTGTTAGCAGTTGATATGGTTGCTCTTTGTCTCAAACAGACAGCTTTTTGAAAAATCATATACTGTATATGGTATACTTCTGTAAGTAATGTATCCTGTCTGAGTCTCCAAAGAATAGATATAGGAAGTATATATGATTAGTTTATATGTCTATTCTCCAAAGTGTTAACGCATAATATGTTACACTTTGTCCACCTCATATTAGCAGCATTAATTGGCTTCAGAAATTGGCAATTGTTTGCGTAAAAAAACTTTAAAATGTTGCCCTCGGACCAGCCACGGTCACCCCGCACCCAAGCTGGCTTCCTGTCGTGTTTGCTTTTTGGGTAAGTTTCCTATTTCACCAATCCCCACTAGCACTAATCATGTATCTCACGCTAGTATATTAATTTAATCTTTCAAATGTTTTTTTTAATTTTTTTGGGGGGGTTTTTGTAGCTGGGTAATCCCTTTATTTAAGCAAGGCTACCAGAAGGACCTCACACTGGAGGATATCTACCGAGTAATTCCTGAAGATGAAACGAAACATTTAACTGATCGACTTGAAGCTGCCTGGCTTGAGCAAGTTCGAAAGGCAGAGGAGAAAGCGACCAGCAAGGCTTATGAGCCAGGCACTGAACCTCAGCCAAGTTTGATTCGTGCTTGCTCAAAAGTCTATGCTCCGATCATGTTCTTATATGGAGCCTGTGCAGTTTTTGAAGAATGTGTTATCAAGTGGGTTGTCCACGTTTAGAGCATACAATATGCTTTATTTACTTTAAAAATGAGAAAAGTGACTTCCTTGATTGCTACCTCTCGGGTTCCTTTAACTGAACTAGAATTGGCCAACCGATTTTGCTGGGCTACTTACTCGATTATTTCAATGACCCGAGTGAATTTGAGCCGTATGAGGGATACATGTTGGCACTAGGTGTAATAGGATGCTCAATCATCTACTCCACAACGGATCACCCTTTCACCTTTGCGGTCCAACATCTTGGAATGAAGCTTAGGATCAGTCTCTGTTCGCTGGTGTATAGGAAGACGCTGAAAGTTTCCAAATACGCTCTGGAACAAACGACTGCTGGACAAATAGTCAACTTTCTTTCCAGTGACATGAACCGCTTTGATATATTTTTCACGTTCATTCACTACTTATGGTATGCTGAATTTAAACAGTCCCTAATTTAAACTACAAGATACCTAGATCAAAGTCAACTATATAAATTATTGGCGTTACACGCATTACATTTTAGGGTAGCTCCACTCCAGCTTACAATTGTGTTGGTGCTATTGTACACACACGTTGACCTGGACTATTCGTCATTTACTGCACTCTTTCTGGTTGTACTGTTCGTTCCATTCCAAGGCTACATGGGCAGAATGTTCTCTAAATTACGAACTAAAACAGCGAACAAAACTGATCAGCGGTTGCTGGTGCTGGAAGAAATTCTTAGCGCAATGAGGGTAACTTCAGGCGTACTTAATAACAACCCTTTTCATCTATTAGCACACTCTCTTTATCATTGCCATTTGCAGGTTATAAAGATGTATACTTGGGAGGCTCCGTTCTCGGAGACAGTCACAGAAACCAGGAAGTAAGCAACTTTGAAACGATCCATACTTCAGTATATCGTACCCTCATGACTCTTCATTTCATCTAATTAGGGCAGAAATCAGAATGATAAAAAAGACATCCTTATCGAAAGCAGTGAATAATAGCTGCTTTTCGGTAACATCGAGAACAACGCTTTTCATAACTTTGTTGTCTTATGTGATGACGGGACATGTGCTCACTGCTAAGAAGGTGAAGCACATTAATTGAGCTTGTCGTTAGCGGATGTAAACCATGTTCGTGTTGTCAGCAGAGTACTAAAGATATTCATGACATTGTACATAGGTTTATATTACGTTTTCACTGTACCAAAGCATCCAGTATGTGATGATGCTATTTTTTCCGTGGGCAGTTTTAAGCTTGGCCGAAACCCTTGTTGCACTTAAAAGAATCAGGGTAACACATACAAAAGCAATTACATAAGTTACCACTCATGATTATTTGAAAATTTTAATGCAGTGGGGATGCTTGCAGGCATTTTTATTGCTCGAAGAGCGAAATGTTCCACCACTTGCCGCAAGTCTACTTCGGACCAATCGTATCCGTCGGTATGAAATGGAGGCGGATGACTCTGTTAGCGAAAGTAGCAGCGTCTACACCTCCACCACGTATCCATTTGAAGGAGCAATAAAACCAGAGGACATTGGTGTGTCCACAAAGGAAATTACAGCTACATGGAATCCTCACAAAGACAGCAAAGATATAGCATTTAGCAATGTCAGCTTCCATGTGAAACTCGGTGAAATTATTGCGCGTAAGTATTGCTGCAAATTAAAGGAATCTAGACAAACTGCAAACGCAGAACAAACGCTTTTAATTCATTCAGACTTTCTCTAGTGATAGGCCCCACAGCGAGTGGGAAGAGTAGTATACTCCACTCCTTGCTGTACGAGCTGCCCATCAAAAATGGAGACTTCAAGGTTGTGGGAAGTGTTGCCTACTCCAGCCAGGAGCCTTGGGTATTTCATGGAAGTGTTCGGGACAACATTCTATTTGGGAAGCCTTATAAATCTTCTTGGTATGATGTTGTCACTGAAGCCTGTTGCCTGGCCAAGGACTTTCACCTTTTACCATACGGGGGTACTCCACAATTTTTACATAATGCTGCACAATCGTCGAATGAGAATGAGAAATGCTTTGCTCTTTTCGTTTTAGATCATACCTTGGTGGGAGAAAAGGGCACTGCCTTGAGCGGAGGTTAATTTTCCGATTAATTTCTCAAATACGGAGAACCTATATACTAAACTTGTACAATTTATTTATTTTTAAGGTCTAAAGGCCAGGGTTACTCTTGCTAGGTACATTTCAATACACACAGACTGACTGAACATAAAATATAACACCAATCGACCTTTGAAAGAGCTTTGTTTTACAAAAATGTGATTGTACTAGGGCTGTGTATGCTGATGCCGATGTATATCTGCTGGACGATCCTTTGTCAGCAGTGGATGCTCAAGTCAGTCGTCACATTGTGGACAACTGCATTCTGGGCTTGCTGAAAAATAAATGTCGCGTCTTGATCACAAATCAAATCCAGTATTTGAAAAGCATGGATCAAATCATCTTGCTGGATCATGGCATTGTGGCTCACAAGGGCGACTTCAAGTCTCTCCAGAAGTCAGGAGTGCCATTTACAAACCTTTTCAACTCTAATTTTGACATCACTTCTCGTAAAACCATTGAAGGAGGCTCGGGCACTTCTCACTTTACTAGAGACTCTGTCAGCTCCATTATGTTGGCTGATAAGGCACCCCTGATGGATGCGGCACCGGTGAAAGTCGGCGGCACGTATGCTAACAAATGACAGTTATAGATATTCCGATATACCTAATATGTAATATTGTAGAAATAAAAATCATCGTGTCATTTCGCCTGCTGAAACAGTGTGCTGGAAGGACCCGAGGAGGAAGAGGAGTACACAGGGTCAGGCAGTGTCAGTTACAAGACGTATTGGTACTACTTCAGTGCAGGTAGCGGCATGTGCATTCTCCTCCTCCTGGTGATCATGACCTTATGCACACAACTCTTGTTCACTAGTGTCGACTTATGGTTGCAGTTCTGGTATGCAAATTTGTAATAGATTGTAATCCTATTCTACAAGAATAACTGTAATTAAACATTCATCTTGATTTTAATTTTTTGGTAGGGTCGAAACTGAAAGGCATATTGGGGAGAATACCCTCGTTCTCTCGACACACCCGATTGTTCACTATATTCAAAGGCACACCCTCATCCGAATCGGAATCTACACACTTCTCATCGTCGTGCTATTTATCATGTTTCTAGCACGATCCCAGTTGTTTTACAGACAATGCATGAAGTCCAATATCGTGATATACGATCGCTTATTTTATGGAATTTTGCGAAGCCCAATGATCTTCTTTGAGACGACCCCAATTGGTTTGTCGACATGATATTCTAAACTGATCTGGTACGACGAAGAAATTGAAATTGTGAAATTTCCTAACATGTGTTGTAGGACGAATTCTCAATCGATTTGCAAAGGATATCAGCGTGATTGATGAGAATCTTCCGCAAACATTGTACGACTGCTTGGAAATAGGCATGCAAACATTGGGGGTGTTCGCTGTAGTGGGCTTGAATAGTCCGATTATGCTTGTCCCGTCGTTGGTGTTGGTGCTGATATTTGCAGGGCTTCGCAGGTTTTACTTTCGAACCGCCCGAAGTATCAAGCGGCTAGAAGGAATTGGTAAGCAAGGATTCGCTACTACATAAATTACATGAGATTATTCAGTTGAATTTTAGTTGGCAGTTTTGTTTGGACTTCCTTGCAATTTTTCTATGCACATTATTTTATGAAGCAAGAAGTCCTATTTTTTCCCATTTGACTACTACCATACGAGGATTGTCTATAATCAGGAGCTACGGTCTAGAGCAGAAGTTCATCCGAGAATTTGAAACTCTTCATGACGTTCACAATTCTGTCTGGTACATGTTCTTGGCATGCGCCCGGTGGCTGGGTATTGTGGTGGACTGGATTGCGGCCATTTACATTTCATGCGTTGCTTTAAATTTTTTGATTGATGTGGATATGGGAATAGTGTTTGGTATGCAACTCAAATAGGTTATCTTATCATGCATTCAGTTTCTAATAGTATTATATTATTTTTTAAAAACATTGTTTGAATTAGGGCCGGCTGTGGTCGGAGTTTCGATAACTTCCGCAATGGCTCTGACAAGTATGTGTCAGGTGCGATGATGACTGATAAGATAAGCATTATTGCGTTATTGCAAAACAATCAATTTTTATTTATAGAATAGTAGTCGTGTAATTATGTGTTTAACCGTCAAACAGTGGGGCATGCGACAATCAGCAGAAATGGAGAACCACATGGTTGCAGTGGAACGGGTCATGGAGTATTGCAACCTTGAACCTGAAGCCGCCCTGGAATCTTACCCTGGCAAGCTTACCACCATAATCGTGCAACTCGAACGTGCATTTGCT
>JAHZMW010003587.1:0-13927 GCA_027743745.1 Alloscopus bannaensis | reverse complement strand
CAAAAACAGTCTCTCCAAATTCAATATGATTCACTTGCAAACTTTAATATATTGTCCTACTATGATGTGCTTTTGAAACTCATTCACAAATCCCATAATGCAGAATATCACGGGATTCCATGTTCATTCGTGCGATGTAATTGAAGTTGAGCTGCATTATAATGAAAACAAGTCTTGCGATACACAATTTGGAATTTTTAAAGAAATTATAACAGCAGTTCAATTCAATTCAATGACTAATTTTAATTATAGTCAGTCAGTTTTAGAGTAGGAATATTGAATAAGTTCTCTGAAGTACAATTAGCTTCAGAAAATATCAATGATTTTTTGAATACCGGATATTGCATAGTCTGTTTTTTGCATATTATGCGGATGGCGAAAATTGCTTTCTCATTGCATGTAAAACGAGTCTCTTGACTTGGAATATCGAGTGTTGCAAATGCGTGTGCTCCAGATGTTTCCCGTACACGCCTTCCGAGTTGCGTTAATCTGTACATTCACATCTCTCATGTGCTCCACATCAGCATTAACATTTAAGTATGGCATTCGAGTGGTAACACGTAATTCAAATGAAACACGTATCTCTGAAAGCATTTTCAATTTGGAATTTAAATGAAGAGGATTAAAATGGAGAAGAAATATATGGGGGTTGTTTGAAGAAACTATAAAATCAAGAAGGTTTTGCATATTACACGTATAACTTTGATGTTCACAATCAGGAGGATGAGGATGAGCCACGACCAACGAATTCCATCTGAGTGAGAGAGAAGCGTTTCTCTTAAAATTGTACGTAACATGCATGCAGTTCGTTTTTCAGCATTATATTCTTCTCCAACGTAATAGTAATCGCTATATTGGACGTTTCTGAAGAAGATAATGTGCGCGTTAGACACAGTTTCCACTGCCCACGTTCCTATTTGTGCAGTAGTATGTGCTTCGAAAAGGCACTTAACCGTACGCATATGCTCATGAGGGCAATGCAAATCGTCGGCCACATATGTGTAAGTACACAGGGATATCGGAGTTGTAATAGGCACATTGAATTCCTACATTAAGCTGCTGCTGTTCCGCCAAATGAGTATGTATATAATAATAGGTAACATACCACTGATTTGAGACATTCGAGCGTGTCAGAGAGCTTCTAGATTTATAATGTACGCGTATTCGAAGAGAGAGGGAATTAGAAAGAAAAAGAGTGAGTCGAGTCAGAAAGCTGTTACTCGTGTGCTATGATGGGAACAGTGACTTTCCGAGTTGTGGAACCATGTGGCCTGGAGAGGCAACAGCAGTAGCGAAACTACTGAAAATGATGGTATAAAGTAAAGGGATTTAATATTGGAATGAGAATTCAGACCGTTAAGGATATTTGAACTGATGGTAAAACCGCAGAAGAAGCCCACATACCCGAAAGCTCTGTTCTGCTGTTTCCTTCTTTTCTCTCCCCTTCGTCTCTCTGTCTCTCTCGCTCTTTCCACTTTTGGAAAAGACTCAGACAAAATAGGAGAGGAAGGACTGCATACATGCGAGCCACATCAAGATAATGTTTTATAGAAAACTATGAAATATTTTTTCGCTTCTTGGCCTATCTGCTGCCGAGATGTGTACCGGAGAAAGTGTTTTGCTGCTACTACATTTGGAGAAAAGATGAGACGCAATCTTTGTCCGGAGTTTCAATGCAGTAGTCATCGGAAGACATACTATTGGTTTTGATTACGAAGCACAAAGCTTACAGTAATAATGCTTTCGATGCCCAAGTATTTGTTCTATACAGTCGCTTTTAAGAGTATTTTAGTTCACATCGGAGGATGCAGCTGATGCAAAATAGTAAAAAGGCCTTTTTCTAACTCGACTTTCGCGTTAAAGTATAGATATTACTTTGCATGGGATTCGGTACGACTCGTAATGACGATGGTGAAAGGATTTTGTAGGGCACACAATGGGACAATATCAATTCTTTTTTGGTGAAAGGCGACACTTTTACTTCATCCAATGTACTTTTATGTTACAAAGTTCATTCAGAGGGTCGTCTTCAAATGCTCAGCATTGTCTGAATTTATGTTTACTTTGTCTCACGTTTGACACGATGAGAATAAAATTCTGGAAAAGCTAAACACTGCCTGGGTGGTTCAAGTTCAAAAACACGTTGAGTGTTTTTCTTTTGCTGTGAGTTGTGTAACTTTTCGGTTTGGGTAGGTACTGAAACTGAAAGGTCGTCTGGTGTAGTTTTTCTATTAAGTAATTATTATTGATGCCCATGTCGATACCGTTTACCGGACTAACCGTTGTTGTCTAAAGTGGGTGGCTGGTGGTAAATGTTGTTATTCGAAGTCTGTGAAAATCGGTTTGCTTGTAATTAAACAATATGGGCATAGGGATGATTTGCGGTAATATTATTTCCAAAAAGTTGTGACTTTGGACACCCACTTTATATTGTAGCTGTAGTAGTTTTTTTAAAGTTTAGCGTCTGTATGGGGTGAATGAATCTCATGGTAATCTAGAACGCTTATCTCAAGTTAGACGATGCAAGATTTTGTCGAGTCTTCGACTTATCATTTATTCTTTTTGGAACATTAAAACTAGTTGGCGGTTTATAAACATTTCGTGTATTGCACGAATAAGTTATAGTTTCGATATGTATCTCGTTTAAGACCGAACTCATCGCATACAAAGTTTGTTCTCAATCCAAACATTGAGAATCCATGACTCATGGATTTAACCATGAGATTGAATGCTTCATACAGGCATAAATTTAGGGAGAAAATGCCGTCGTTCGATTTGCTAGACTTTCTCTGAGATAGCTACAATGTCAGTACGATTGTTGGTTAGCACTAAGAGCACTGAACTGTATTGTGTGAAAGTTAAGAAAAAACAAAGTTGTTCATAAAATATGTAGCCCAAGATGTTTTGTCAGTAAGCGAAGGAATGATACGTCATTTTAGGAAGAAGTCACTTGAATTACTAGGTGAAATATAAGGTCTGCTACGTGTACTTACGTGTAAATACATTGCACATGAACATTCTGCTTTTACATGTTTTCTCTTTACTTTACACTAATGATTTAAATCATTAAATAAAGACATTTAACTTAAATTGACTTCATTATATTTCAAACGTGAACGTAGTATTCAGTAGTACAAGCTGAATTAGTACATGGCTTGACCTGTATTTGACAAAGAGAGTATGTAATGTGTATAGCACTAACGCACCTATTGTACATGAACGTACGTCATTATATTGTTGAAAAGATAACATAGGTAATACACCTTACATGACTACTTTCGTCACAAGACAGAATATTTTATCGATATTTTTGGGTACTTAGACCTGACTTGGTTTTTGGTTTACGTAGTGTGGCCAGCCTGAGGCATTGTGAAAAAATGTATAGAGACACATCTAGTGGGTTATAAGATGTGCAGTAGCATGCTCAATGAATTGATGTAAGGTTATTCTCTCTCGGAGTTTGAATGTGTGTGTACAAAGTAAGGTTCAAGTACGAGTGAAAATGAAATGACACAACTCATTTGTTTTCAGGTCTTCCGATGAGAACGTAGCAAACAAAAGAAAGTTAGGATGTCTTAAATTTTGTTGGAAGTGAACGGCTTCCTCATGTTATCCTGGTGCTGCTATTTATTATTGAGTTTTATATTAGCTTTCTCCTGTGCACTCATTTCCTGCATGCCTTCCCGAAACTTGGTGTATGAGGAAGAGCATGTTTCTGCCTCTCTCTCTCATAACGCCTCGAATGGAACGGATGATTGGGACGTGGATTTTGCTATCTTGCCTTTCCTCTGGTGGTGCGCTGGCTGAGTATATAACTCTTTTCTTAGGATGTATATAGACTTTCGTTTTGTATTTCCGAACACGTGCCAAAGTATATGTGTGCATGATCAAAACTGGCAGGTTTGAAGAGTATGGGACAACAGACGAAGTCTGATTTTATACTATTGAGAGTCTACCAAGAGGGCTGACTGCTACTGCTTACTACTTTCGTACGAATAGCGGTAGCACACACAACCAAGCTCCTATTGAGTCAGTAAAGTGAAATGGTGTTCAGAAAAGGGGAGAAGAAAGTGAAGGAAAACTTTGTGGAAAATCATGCATTGCCTTCTGCTACACGACTGCTTTTTTTCTTGTGCCGAGTCAGAGAGTTCCATTTTTATATAGAAATTCGGCTGATGCTGCCTCCGCTTTTTATCCGTTGCTTTTATTGCCCTTTTTTTGCTGTTGGTCTGGTAGACAGACACGCGTTATAGGAACTCGGTGAATGAGGCTGCTGCTTCTGTTAGCTGAACTCGTATATTATTCTTTCTGTAGATGGATTTTTTCACTCTTTTGTGTATGACTCGACTCGACGCGTTTTCGTTTCCCAAGTTGCGAATCTGACGGAAAGGAAGATTGAGAACCTCAACTCAAACCATCTTCATACGTTTGGTTTTTTCCTTGAGTGGTGGTGGTACAGAACAGATAGCTTGTTGTGTCATATCAAAACCAATTGTATCCGGAGACTCCGGAAACCATTCAGGGTTTAGGTTAGGGTACTTTTCTGTTTCGTATACATACATATATGCACAACGTGTAATAATGATGGTTCATGTGGCTAAAGGTGGTGTTGAGTCATTGTCCTGTTTACTTTACATTGTAAAATTTTACTTTCCAATGAATAAAAGGCGAAGTGCCCAAGGGAGTGATGCTTCATGAAAGAAAACTTCCCGATCATAATTCACACGTATGTATTAAGGCTCCCCTCAGGCCAACAGTGAGATATTCATTCATAGTCCAATTTTATTCTGCACATTTCGAGAAGAACCATTGAGCTCAAAGTTTAAAGCTATTTTGGAAAGGTGACTTCAAGCCTTTCTTCCAATTCAAAATGGGTTATAAATTGTAGTGGCGATAAGATGTTTGTGACACAAACGTCGGCTTTTCTACAACATAAATAACTTCATTGGACTTCAGTTGGGTCGAGATAAGAAGGTCGTGTTGATATACGGTGCCTTTACTTATTTAAAAGAATTTGTAGGGATGTTCTCACTTCTAGACGAACAATGCATTTTCCAGTTCAAAAAAGCAATCACGCGATTATGAAAATGCATCTTCGTTTCATTTCAGTGGATATAGTATGATGTTCATAAAACAATAGAGTCGACTATGATTTTTTTATATTGGAAAGAAGGAATGCAGAATTTCACATGCGTCTTGGTGTTGACTCTGTTCAATTGCCTGGAGAAGTTGAAAATTGGAGTTTGGTACGTAGATATTTCCAACAGCACCTTTAGGATTTGATGAAGCACAGTGGATTTAAATGGCGAAGGCAATGGGTATGGGCAATTGTATCAATGTTCAATCAAACACAATACAAACACAAATGCTTTGTGTACGTGCCACGTTTGGAAAGTTTTCATTTGTCAATGTAACGAAAGTGAATAGTGGCAAGAGTTAAATTCGAAATACCTCGAAATGTGTGAGAATTTGGAGGAACTTGTTTTTATGGTTTTGGCTATATCAATGTCAATTTCAAATCCCTTTTCCTACTAATAGTTTCCAACTTGATGATGAAGGAACAGGAATGTATTGCATCGCGTTGTTTTCGTTTATTGGGCTGTGAAGGTTTCGAGATGGAGAAGCTAGCCGGGCGTACCGAAAAATTCAATTTAAAGATAAGGGATAGTAGGGATACAGATCGGTCGTTTGGTTGGTTCGCTTCTCATGTTGGAGCGAGAGGAATAAAGAGTATTGATCTGATAAAAGAATCCTGTGTAGCCAAGCGGCAGGTAAAAGTATGCTGCGCACTGTCCTACAGTTTTTCTATGTACATATGTATGTGTGAATGTGCACTCGTCTTTTTGTAAGTGGAAAAGAAGAGCAAATGTAGCAGACAAAGCTGGTAAACGGATACATCTTGAAAGTTAAATCAAATAGTGTTTCAGAGATGAGACCAATTGAAGGAGTTTAAGTTGAAAGAGTGAAAGGATTGAAAGGAAAGGTTAGCGTTGACTTGAATTGAATAGAGAGAGGCGGGAATGTGAGGCATTTATGGTAACTTTCTATATGCATTTCTTATGAAACTTGAGACTTCAGCTAAGCGATGGTGTATACGCTGCCGTAGAGAAAACTATTTTGTAGGAACTGGCAGTTAAACTGGTGCTCAATTTTCTGTACCTTCCCAGTTGACAGAAATCACTTGTTCTGCTCAAATCTGCTCCCTACCGTATCTGCTGTGAAATGGCATCTCAGGTGGGCTTATGGAGACTGCAAGGCTGGGAATATCCACAAGTCGTTATCCAAGTGGAGTTATCCCTGCTGGGATCAACGAAAAGGCTAACAGAATGTCTATGAAGTTAAAGAAAGAGCACTGCATATAATAGTTTTTATTTTCGACTCTAATAATAAATATTATGGGAAATGTTTATGACTTGACATGTCCTAGGTTTTTAAAGGAGGTAATTAGAACGATTTTAAAAATTGTTTGTTTGTATTGTATTGGGCTTGGCTGGTTTAATTTGGTTAGCCGTCGTGATAACATTCCGGTAGCTGCTTCGTTGGGGGGAGGTGGGAGTTTTGATGGACATTTCAAATTCACTTTGTTCCGTTAGTTAGCAGGTACTTCATTAAAGCTGGATACCTAAGAATTAGAACACTTGTTTAATTTATTTGAGAAACCATGTCACAAGGCTTGCACATTTGCGCCCTTTGTTTTATTCTACTACACGTTGACGGCGATCTACACTCATTCTAAGGGATTTTGTAATTCTAAGATAACATTTTACGATTCCAACACGAGGAAAACGGTAAACAGTTCAAATGAAGGAATTATTCTGCGAATGCTTGTTGGTCGTGCATGAGTTTGTAGGTACAGTTGGTGACTTGCATAGTCAGCTTCTTGTCGTGGGTTCTGCATCGACATAGAATGAACAGAAAATTTCATTATGTTAAGAGAGAAAAGGAATTCATGAACTATATGGAAATGGGATGAATGAAGATGAGACGGGAAAGCGGTATGCGATCAGAAAGTTTGTTTTTACTGAAAACAATCCTGTTTTTTGAATGAGGACTTTCCCCTTCGGAATCCAAATGTTGAATTTTGTTCGTTGCGTAATGTTAAAGCAAGCCCGTCTGTACATAATGTTACCATAATTGTGTACTCCATGAAATTCGATGCACAGAGCTTAAACACACACCACTTTCCATTCTGGTATGTTCCGTACAAGACAGTTTAAGAAGACGGCGGGGATAGAAAATTCAGTACAACCTACATATATGCATTTGGAGAAGAAACAGTAAAACGTTATCTGCTGAGTTCAGAGTGTACGTTTCTCGTCATCTCATCAAATGCAAGTCATAGAAGAGTTAGTTATATGCATACAGGAATTATTTGCTGAAGCATGGAGTTTGGCCACGGCTAGGAGAGATGGAACGAATAAACATTTATGTTAACTGTTGACATTGATTGAATACCAAGAGACGTTTGCAATTGTTAGAATGAGAGAGTGCGAGCAAATGTAGGAAATGAGTTGTGAACTCACATAATAGTAAATACGATCTAGCTAGCCGTTAGCTATTCGGCACTATGCCTTCACAACTAATACACTACGTGCTTGCCTTCGGTGGTTATCCCGCTAACACAATTCCATTGCACACTCTTATTATGTAATGCCTGTATGTGTGGACAAAAATAGATATCTTGGGATGGGGTTGCCAGTAGTGTTTTCGAGCTGCCGATTTTTGGTGTTTTTTCAGCAAGGCACCAAGCCACGCTTGACATCGTCGTCATTATCATGTACACCGTCACCAGTACCGTGCCACTGCACACTGACTCTCAAAATTACGATCTCTAATGCATATGTATGCGTGAGCTGATGGTTGGGTTGATTTGGACAGAATTGGATGTGTTTGCCCCCTCTGGGGAAGCTTAAGCAGCGTGGCTAGCTTTGTGGTTTGCAGGTAAAGAGAATTGTGATAGTTGTTTGGATATGGTGTCCAAATACATACGTACATAAATACATACTTACAGAGAGAAAGTGCTTCAAGTTGTTGAGAGATGCATGAGCGCTGATATCTAGTAAAATCATATTTTATTAGGAAAAGAAGTCAAGAGATGAAGCAAACGCCGTAGCTTCTTATTCCGTTTGATCTGTGTGCACATGTGTACATAGTACATAGGCAGAATGAATTCTGGCCCTTGAATAATACCACACAGAGATAAAAGTCAGTAGTGCTCCGAAATAATTTCGACTCGACTAGTATTCATAAACCATTGTTCGAGTATCCTTGGAGGGTGTCTACAAGACTGGCAAGACTGTGGGATTGCGGTGTTAGCAATTCTCGCGCCTACAGTTGCTGTTGCACCCATGGTTAATAATGTGTGGAATAAACAAAGCAAATGACACTGGAGAGCCTATAAATCAGAGATGAAAGGAGTTTAGACGGCTCGCATAGGAATACTATATGTAACATAAATTTACCACTCTGTCAAAAAGACGGGCCATTATATGCTTCCACAAGGCTTTTATGACCTTCTGAGCTTCCAGAGAAAGTAGCGTCACAGAGAAAACTCTTCATTGCCCAAAAAAAACCTGAGCGAGAGGATAGAGCGGTGAAGAGGCGAACGTAATATGAATGTGTGCGGTAGTAACAAGTTCTGTCTGGCACATCCTTTACACCAAGAAAACCGTCGTCGAATATTCGGAGAGGGAAGGAGATAGTGTGGGAGAAACGTTCACCTTGTTTGTGAGTCCATGAGGTTGTACGGCATAGCTATTCGTACTTTTGAGTAGCAACAGTATGAAGATAATCCTATTTTTGAGGATGCTCGGTGTGACTCAAACGACTGGAAATATTACTTCCCTTCCCCGCTGGTATGCCTCTCTCCTACACAGTGAATCGTGCAATTTGCACAAACAGGAAACTAATGGCGATGTCTTTGGTGGCACATTTTGTACCCTGCTTCGTTATACATTTATCTTCGGCTAGAGATATAATTAAGCGTTATTCATGAATTGTTGTTGGTTGGCTAGCGGTTTAACTGGAATGACCGAAAGAAGGAACGCCTTTATTGTTAACGTGCTTTCTCTTCACGAAAATGTGTGAGTATGAAGCGGATGATGTATGGATGGGTGGATGCCTTCTTCTGCACATCTTTCGTAATATTTTAAACTATGCGAGAAGTTGAAATAAAGGTTAACACAACATATACTCTTGAGGTATAAGCCCTAGAATTGAATTTCTACTTACCCGTGATAGTGATTTGCATGTTTAAATGACTGAAAATGAGGCAATATCTCCTTCCAGGATTCCAGTCACTCTTGGAAATTTATTCCTTTTAATCAACTCATCATAATACCGTTTAGAGGTATAACTCTGAAAATTCCTTTCCAATTGCACCGATTACATATCTATAATGTGTCGCACACAGTGGCGGTGAAATGAAAGTTTATTGCGTAGATTGTACGTGTAGTAGGAGTGTAAATTGTCACAACTTACGACTTAGAATAATCTTTAATGGTCCAGTTACTGCTGTGTAGAATTTCTCATTAGATGTGTACTTTGAAACAAACATATTTTCAGAATCAGATAAATGCAGAATAAATCCACTGTTTGATGTGAATGTGCCAATAATGGGGTTCTTGGCGAAACTTACAGAGGAGCAATTTTCCTGATATATGATTTCTTGCCCGTTACATACCTCTGCCGAGATTCATCGGAGCTAATTGCCTAAACTGGTGACCCTTGATTTGTGTTGAGCATCGGTTGGAGATGTGAGGAGAACAGCAAAAGTTGAAATGCCCCACGAGTTTTCGACTGTGGGGCTGTAGTTTTGCTGTTTCCGTTTGTTTTGATCTTCTTGCATCTCCATAAGCTTCCGAATGGTTTTGCTGAACCCTTCTTGATCCTTGTGAAGGGCGCTTCGAACAGGAAAGGAAACTTTTGTTTTAGTCGATGTTGATGTGACGGATTCACTGATTGCCAGTGATACAGTTATGGAGGAGAATGACTCGTGAAGAAGGAATGGGTCTGAATCAATAGGTTCCCTTGTTTGGTAGACAAACCCACGACGTGGGAAAATAAAACAAGGACTGAATTGAAAAAGGAGAATGGATTGAGGAAAGCCACTTAAAAACAAGATTGTTTTATGAAGTTGTTGGTCAGTGCTTCTGTAACTAGAGAGTTGTTGCTCATATGTACAGGACCTATCTCGTTTGTAACAAGGAATTTCCAATTGACTACGTTTCATTGTTTCCTCTCCAAGCATGAGTTTTAATGTTTTGCTCATCCTTATTCTCTTTTTTAACCATAGCATCTCTTGTTAGATGTGTCCCAGCAGATTTGAGGATAAAGGATGAAAGTCGTTTTTGGAAGTCTTGATGCTCTGTCTGTTGCCTCGTAATATTTTTCCTTGTTTGCCGCTGGTTTGAATTGATACGCGCACACTACACTTCTTTTTGTATATATATATACCTTGAGATCCGTGAGTTTATTTCTTTAGTCAAGATTCGAGAAATATACTAGTTAAGTTGGATTTGCGAACCGAACTGGCTTAAGTCTTTCTTCCTTTTCTCTCTCGAAGCCCTGCTGTTCCTTCTTTACTTGTAAAGGATCAAGTGTTGGTGCTGGTGGCTAGTCTATGCGGGTGCAGGATTTGAGCTTGTTCCTACACAGAGAAGTCGTAGATCGTGGAGTTGTAATAGTATTTGGTCACACAAAGAATCAATACACGAATCTTTCCTCAACTTTCAGAAGTAACCATCACTTCATGTGTGGTTATCACTCCTTCAATGGATTTAGAGTCCCAGTGGAGGAAGAAGGTAAAAACTTTAATCGAGGTACAAAAAATGAATGAAGTAGAGAATGGAAGGAGAAAAATGTACGAGGAGAAAAGGAAAATTTCAAAGAAGAAAGACGGCAAAGAAATAATTTTTATACTCGATTGAGCGACTAAGTCGAGAAACGAACTGGCAGACAAGTTTGATGAGCTAGTGAGATCTAAAGAGACAAAAAAATTAGCTTGTAATAAGAAAAATGTCGAGATTCACTCCTCTGCGCTACCTTGTTACTTCGTCTAATCCTGTCGGAAACTATATGTGTAATAATTTCATTTGCTGCCAGGAGAAAAGCACAGTACTCTTTCGTACAAGTTGTGAGAAACGGTAGGAATTTTTGTTAATCAGACGTAGGAAAGTATTAGTGAATACATGTTTTTGGTTGGAGGACTAACATCTACAAAGGAAGCAAAATGCCCAAGAAATATTTCACAAAACTGATAAAATTATATTCTCAGCGACAATGTCGAGTTCCGTTGGAGTTTGTCTGTCGTGGTGTTTGTAGAGATTGCTTTAACTTGAAAATAAATAGAACGTTATTGTGAACACACATGAACACTGCTCTGACCACTTATATTGTCTGATGATGAATTTGACGGAGTGGGCAAAGTTCCCATTGAAAATTCATTCTCCAAACGCGTGACGTAACGGATACGGATTATTGGTTAAAGAAAATATGCAAAAAAATAAACCTTCCACTATTTGATTCGTTTGAATATGAAAGAGTGGATGTTCAATTTGGAGTTGTCTGACTGATATTATTGTGGCTGAAGAAAACGAAGATAAGTAAAAGTCTCAAATTGTTTTGCTGAGAGACCAAATGAACAGAAAAGATTCAAGTGACTCGACGAGAAACATCACGTCCGGTCCGGAGAACTAATGCAAATGAGCTGCAGTTTTGTACCTTTTTCAAAAAGATGTCTAATGCTCAAGGATTTTTAATATAGTCATACAGTTTGTATAAAAAGCATGAGGGGAAGTGTAAGTAAGCGACGGGAGGTTTAACTCACATTTAATCTGATACATGCATGGAGAAGAAAAAGATCTCTTAAAGGGTGAGCTTTCTTGTTTCGATGTCTTAAAGACGGTCCAATCACGGCAGCTAGATGATTGGCCAAGTGTGGTTCATGCCATTCCAAATTTGTACAGAACGAAAATAGATCCTCATCGTGGAAAAAGTCAGGCTCTTCCTTCCACCCTACACACAGTGTCGAGATGAGCATCACTGTTAGGGAATTGGAAATAGTAATAAACTTGTCGAAGGACTTTTTCAAACTTGTGTGTTTGCGGGTAAAGTCATACAATTATATACCTCCACACAGGGTGACTAAATCAGTATTCATGCAGCATTATATTGCATACGTACTTACTAATGTGCACATACATATGTGCGTACATAAAGTAAGTCAACCGACTGTGTTTCCAATGATATAGCGTTGGTGAAAAGTGTACGTACGTAGAGTGGTGCAATGTCTTGGGTATACATACATTAGCACGAAACCGAATACATAAACCCAAAATTTAGTGAAACTCACACATTGTGTAAAATGGTTGAGCTTCGTTTTTGTGAAGACGGAATAGTCTGGCAGGATACGGACACAGTTTTAAGGATATTAAGACATTTTAGGGAGGCAAAGCTGTAGGATTATTGTCTTGAAGAGAGAAAGACTGTATGAGTCACAGATCTTGGAAAGGAAGTGTAATGCATGCAATATAATAAAAGTACAAATTCAAAATGGATTGCAAGATGACAAACTTATGCCCAGCTTGTGTTTAAGTTCTTCATGTTTGAGTAACTTTAAGCAATACCTGCAAGGGGTGGTAGGTAGCATTCATCTTTAAAATTTAATAAAACAGAATTTGCAGCACGTTTCCAATTCCATATACGAGTGATAGTTTCAAAGCTCATTTATTAAAATTTCGAAATTCTCCGAGGGCGGCGCTGGTTGTATTATGATGTCTTCACCTTGCACTTTATTGTTAGTCTTAATGAAGAAGGTAGCTTTATTTCCGTCCTAATTATTTCAGATTTTGAAGTGATTTATCAAAAATATGCCCCTGCATGGAAATATGATTTTCAAGATTAAGGGTTTCAGAAACTCAGAAGCAGATTTAGTTGGTAATCTCCACCAACCCAAAATTACTCGTTAATGTTTGAGATTTGAGAATGAATACTACCTTCGTCTCCTTACAGATAGCAGATGTTCCTCCGTCTCACACATTACACACATTGGTCCTCTTTCCCCTTTTGTCGGACTTTCATGGTAGCTTGGAATACGAGAAAAAGAACTTGAGACTAAATATTGTGTTGGAGGATGTGGCAGATAGAGACAAGAATAAACGGATGAATTATCTTGAAACCATTGCGCACACAAATGCTCATAATGTGCTGAAAAGATCATGTGTTCATTTACTTAACGTACATTTGGAGTTGTCGAAGCTTTATTCTCAAACGTCTACTATGTGATTGAAGATGAGTATGTGCATTCGAAGTTGAGCTGCTCAATTCGACCAGCCGTTGCACACTACACGTATTTTAAATACCTAAGCACTATACAAATTAGAGTGCATTGGAATGCAGGAGGAAGTCGGAGCTTAAAACATGATAATAATAGAGGACGAATGCTAAGATTGAAACGAGGCGGGTTTTGTAGTTCAACCAGGAAATGTACGTGTAATTAGTTGCCTTACTGTGATATTCTCGTGAACGCATTGCATGATTGTTATTGTATAAAAGTTGGGCACAGATGGAATATGGAGTCGTGAGCATGTTTACAACAGTTGACGTGAAACGGCTAGCTATTCGCCCTTCACCTTCTAAATCTTATGGTATAACTTATATGAAGAAAGTTTTTAGTTAGCAGCAAAAAATTTAATCGCTCCACCTTTGGTTGAATTGAATTTTGAGTGAATCAGCTTGATTTGAGATGCGAAAGCTTTCTCTGTGCTATATATCAATTCCTCTATGGCTTGCGAATCATAAGTTGTGGTTTATATTCTACTTATTTATGTCATACGATAATCATTTGTTTTTTACGCTGTTTACTGCCAATCATCTTACCCGTTCCTGAAGTGAGAAAGACATCTACCCTCAGTTCGGTTTAACTTAT
>JAHZMW010003586.1:0-18354 GCA_027743745.1 Alloscopus bannaensis | reverse complement strand
TTCAAAATTTTCAAAAGGCATTTTGTGGTCTTTGAAAAATGCTGAATCTCCTGCAGCAAAAATTTTTCAAAAATAAAATTGACGATTTTTCGTCCGGTGAAACTCAAAAAAGATGCTCTGTGCAACTTCCAAGCTTTCCCTCAGGATGCCCCAACCTTGCAGAACATTCCGTCAATAATGACTTCATAGTAAATGATCAACTTGCTGACTTCACAACAGTCATTGGATTCTGGAGAATGTGTCAAAATGAATTTATTACTCCAATTAATAACCATTAATTACTTCATATCAGACTCCACTACAAATACGTCGGAACTTCATGCAAAGCAATGTACTGATAACAAGCAAATTATAATACTGTAAGACAGTGCGGTAATGAATTTATTTAAAAAAACATAAGTTTGAAGCATCTTATTGATATGCCTGCATTTACCCTCATTATTATACATCGATATTGTACCTAGCACATACGTAAAAATATGTGTTTTCTGTATACAATGCATATAAAAATTCGTCTATGCATATCTAATTGCTTTTCTTCTTCCAATGAACCGAGTGGCTAATCATGGGAGAAAATTTAGCCAACCAGCAGTTACAGTACATTACATTCATACCAACATGCGGTTGACTTTATTGGTATAGCCCGAAGAGCAACAAGGATTTTTTTGGATAGTTTAGCCCTTCACAAAAGAGACGTTAAATAAAGACATCTGTAACCGCGAAATAAATATTTTCGACAATCGTCAAATGCAGATGAGGCATCATCATGCAGGTGGTGTGCATGAAATGAACCACCTACACACGTTTTTCTAATTACAAATGGAAAAGCAGAGAGTTACACATAAAATATGGTAGAGCCGGACAAAACATTATATCGACAACCTGAGTCATGCCTCCACTCCATACACACGTCCTGTGTGTATGCCACCTTTTTGCAGAATGTTTGTAATGTCTGCTCCAGAAATGAGGAGCAGAAGGAAGGATGCGATGGGATCCGATTGGGTATTATGTGTAATAACTTGAGTACAAATGATTGGTAGAGTTTACTTAGCAGACTTTCATATCAGAGAAAAATGACCCTATTGCATTCCACTCATTGTCACCTTTTTGCGGAATTGCTGGCTCAAGATGGCTGCCTACGCCAAACCAACTCATCCTGCGCCTATTTAGCTCTGACAAAAAAGGTGCTCAGAGTGCAACAGCATTGACGGAGGTGGCATTGTGCATCTGATTCTATGCTATGTGATTCGTGTTCAACTGATTTTTATTCGAACCGTTGACGATTGAAGGTTCTGCGCAATTACTACACCGATTCCATGAAACAAAGCAATATGACGCCGAAGCGGGAGTACTCCCTGTTGCCACAAGGAGATGATTTCCATCATCACGTCCGGGAAGGAGAGAGTGGAGCGACCACGCAGTACTTCTGCTTCTTCATCTTGATCACGCTGGTGATATTTTTCATCTTGGCTGGGCTCGTTACCCTCACAGCGACCATGTTCTATTCGAAGGAAATCACAACAACCTTTGGACGCTTTTGGTACAAATCTGAATCATTCTCAGGCACACCTGCGCCAAACACGACGACCACTGCTAGAGTTCATGACTCATCCGCGACGTCTTGGCCTTCTGGTGGTGGATCTGGATCAAGGAATGGAACGAAACATGACGGATCAACTTCACCCTCGTCCTTAACACACCACCAGAACTCAGAGGAACATTCTGGCCGAAACAGAACTCATCATCAGCATCATCATCACAACTCGCATCACTTTCAAGGCAATCATAGTGTTGACAGTGGGGAATCTCACCATTCCCATTCTCGACACAATAGCACAGCCTCATCGAACGGAACATTGTCGAATTCGTCAGAAGAATCCGATCGGGACGGGATGGACTCGGAAGAGGAGAACACCCTCAAAATGGAGGATTTCAAGGAGAGGTTTGCGGAAACCATGAGGGACATTGAGAAACGGATGGAGAACATTACGGTACATTTTCTTATTACATCTTGTAGCACAAATGCTCAAGGTCATTGACTCCGAATTCCGAAGAAAGGGCTACGAATGCACTAATCACTTTTACTTTGTATTGAAGCGACATCTTGAAGTTTGTATGTGTATAGAAGTAGAGCATTCATATAGTATTTTATGCTCAAATATTTTTTTGTACTTTGAATTCCCATACAGCATCAATTTAATTATTATATAAATTAATTGCAGGGCATTCGCAGAGCTGAATTTGTCGTGCCCATTTTCATGCTTATCTGCTTTCTCTCCCTCTTCAGTGTGATAAGCTTGTGTTGCTGTGTGATGATGAAAAGACGGGACAACCGTCGGAGAAAGCTATTTGGGGTAAGTTGAACATGAAGCATGGCCCACCTTTATAATCTTTCCCTCTTTTCAACAACATTCCATAAATAACTTATTGAACAACGCTAAACAATGTTTTCATTATGTGTTGACTTTAGAAACTCATCACTGATCTGCAAACCGGAGACTCAAAGACAGTGCTTCTCAATCATTCGGATTTGGATGACTGATTTTGAAGCCAGCGAAGGATCAACGTCACGTTATGTTTGCATGTTGTTTAGTTAATTCCATTTCTTACATCTGTAGTTGATTGTATTAGAAATCTATTAATTACATATAAGATACGCGTCTACTTTTGATCGCATAATTAAGTATTATTATAACAAAGCATTCTTAAGGGGTTAAAAACATTTTATTTAAGCATTTTATGGAAAATTGTGTACATACTTGCAACAAAAACAGTCCAATCAAACTTGGGAAACAACAAGAAGAGGCTTGTCAACGTCTGAATGCCTGTTTACGCATCCGCAGATGAATTATGAATTGGAAAAGTTCCTGGTTCGTCGTGTTAGTGACTGCTCAGTTGTATAATACAGGACTACAATTGGAGTGTTAGAAAAGTTGTTAATTTAGCAATGCATGTAGCATTGAAAATAGATATGTGCGGAAGTATTGTGATTATCAAATATACAAAATAAATGTGAGGCTTCAATCAATTTACACTTTTACATTTTGCGTCTTCAAGTGGTCTCATTTTCCACGCTACTCGTTCAGATAGAGAAGGATATAGATACAGCCGAACCAAGAAACAACAACGAAATGCATAACATTTATATTTATGTGAGCGACCCGGAACAACAGAGTGAACCGGATTTCGCATTTAAGCTGACACGCTCATTCATGCAATCGTAAGACGTTGATCGAACCAATTTCCATCAACCTAATACACAGTAAAAAGCCGACAATTAAAAGTAGAGACTAGTAAGCCCTACACAATCTTGTCTTGTGATGGAGATTAGGTATGTCTTTCCTAGCTTAGCGAGCAAGTTGTTCACAATGCCCCATGCCAAAAGCGCGTAATAATCATATGCTGCAGGTCTCATGTGGGTTATACAGCACATGCAATAATATTCATTTCTTGAGATTAGTAGAGATATCCACACAGAGTTGTTCATTGCACGACCACCCGGCTGATTATCGTCGGCGGAACTCGAAAGTTTTGACAATTTTTCTGGAAATTCCTTGTGATTTTGTGATAAATTCCAAGTAAGTGCTCATCTCTCCAGAATAGTATTTGAAATTCGATGAAATAATTTGTGGGTGTTGTCTGTGCTCTCCATCAAACTTGGTAAAGATTTGTTACCAATTTTGAAGGAAGGACAGACAACGCATATTTAACGTTTATTATTAAGATTATTGCAGTCCTCCAGAAACTGAAAATCACCACCAATTCGTAGTATGCAATCCGGCAAGGCAGATGACAGAGAAGAAGTGACCTCAGCTTAATGAGTAAGTTACAGCTTGAAACTTGATTATTATTATGGAGTCGTGGTGGCAATGGTTGATGGTGGCAAAAGGAAGCACCACACAGCGTTCAACATCACGTCACTTATTATAAAGACTCGTTTGTTCTCTTTATACACTCGTGTTGATTCCGTACATCCTTCTTTCTGCATTTTTATGTACCTATCGAGTTTTTTCTTCTTTCTCAACATTGAGAAAAAAAGTGAATGAATCTTTGAGTTTTATGGAGACGAAGATAAGATAGCGTCATCGTGAGTCCATCTCGAATATATAAGTGTGGCGAAGTCGAGTGGACAAGTCTTTTTGACATTTGACGTCCTGGCGAGAACATCCATTTCTCGACAGGAGAAAAATCTTTTCTTACATTTAAGGCTCATTTTATACGCCTTGTGATCTCTCTTTTTTGTGACGACTTTGCTGGTTGTGGAAGCAAGCTCTAATTCAACTTCCAACGTGTGTCCATTTTTTGGTTCAGAGAGTTGGAGTGAATAATTGAGAGACAAAGATCAAAGTAAATTTCACATTTCCTCTCTTTGGAGAATTAGAAGAGAATGAGCACTAAAAGATCTCATCATAAGCACTGCACTAGCAGACATGACAAGTTTAGCTCGAAACATTATTTATGGAATGTTTGGTTCAAACTTCTCCGACTATCTTTCGCATTCAACCTTGTCAACGTTTTCAACTTAGGGAGTAGCGTTAGCGTTAAAATCTTACAGGTTCCTAACAAAGATCATGTTAGCAGCATGCTACTCAAATTGCCCATCGTTTGCAAATGCACCGTGATGCAAGCATGCAGAGTGGTGTACGAAAACTTTATCTGGCTTACAGTTCCAAGTATGTCACAGTAAATGGCAGCGCTACAAATATAGTTAACTGCCTTCTCTTTTGATTCGTATATAAATGATCAATGTTGAAAGGATAAAATATTAACGATTCTTTATCACTTGTTTGTGTTGATGTTGGTTGTGTGTGAATGACTCAAGCAAGATTGATGAACTTATCGTTTTTTCTTTTCTTCTTCTTTATATATTGCATTATCGGAATGTGAAGTGTCTGAAACGAAGAAGAAGGTTGCTGGAGAAGAGAAGGATCCTCATGAAGCTCGCCGTCAGCAGGAGCAGGCCACGCAAAAGAATCAGCATCAGAATCAGTACCGTGGACAAGGACGGTTGACAAGTTACGTTCGATCTTTGAAATGGACCCCGATCCCTGTCAGCGTTGGCTTTGCACTTTTGGCTTATCAGCACTACAAGCGTGTTTTGCGACGCAGATCGGATCCGAACAACGCCGTTGGTGTTCAGCTTGCGAAAGAATGGGAGGTAGGTTGAATGGAATATTTTTTGAAAATAATGAATGGCTATGAATGAGGCTTTGTATTTGTTGGATTATTCTGTTTTGGTACAGATAAGTAGCAGCTTTTCACATTTTTCATATTATCATGGATGTCCATTGCATCCGCTTGTACTGAATAGGACAGAGAGTGTTGACTGACTCATCGTTGTGTCCTGTTGAAAGAAATGACTAAATATAGCTCATAAATGCATGTTCTTTTCCAGGTCACTTGTTATCGTATGGTGCCACTACGTGCCTTTTCCAGAGCATGGGGCTGGGTACACAATTTTAATCTTCCTCTTTGGGCACGAGAACCGCTGTACACATGGTAGGTCGTCATTTGCAGTCATGGTCGCTTCAGCATTGACTTCATTAAAACGCGTGTGTGCGTAAATCATTGCAAAGTGATGGCACGCAGTCATGATCAACTGTCGTGATTTTTAGGTACGCAAATGCATTCAAGTGCAACATTGAGGAAGCAGAAATTGAAGACTTGCGTCACTACAAGAATTTGGGGGAGTTTTTCCGACGAAGTCTGAAATCCGGTGTACGCCCAATATGCTTCAACAGTCCTGTTGTACGTGAACCACACGTGGCAAATAAATTCTTTGACTTTTTATCTAGTACACTGTCGAACGTCTTCTGATGCATTTTAATGTACTTGAATATACCGTTGGAAAATTGTAGGTTTCTCCTGTGGATGGAACTGTCCTACATTGTGGTCGGGTGGAATGCGGAAACGTGGAACAAGTCAAAGGGGTATCGTATTCACTTCCGGCATTCCTAGGACCGCAAACCTGGAGTCAAAACAATAACAACTACTTGAATAAACCTGAAGACAAGCAGCAGTACTGTTCTAGTTTGTTGAAGAACAAAGATACAGCACTGTTTCACTGCGTGATCTATTTAGCTCCTGGTGATTATCATCGCTTCCATTCTCCAGCTCAGTGGAATGTTCAATTTCGTCGCCATTTTGCAGGTACCCACTATTATATTGGTCACATATTAAATGAACCAAAGATTTTTGGTGGAAGTATGTACCAGTAATAATACAAGTACATGACATGATTTACAGAAGACGAGGTAGCTGCCATGACAATTTCAGTATTTTTTAACAATAGTTTTGTACATATTTTTTAGGCAAGATGTTACAAAAAATTTGTTTGGTTTCAGGATTTAATTACCAACAGCTGGTTTTTGAAGAAAAACAAGTTTTTTGACAAACGATTCAGCAAGCCAGTCTCATTACGGAAAGCCGACAATTTTGGGGAATTTAACTTGGGTTCCACTATTGTCTTGCTGTTTGAAGCCCCATCGAATTTCGAGTTTACAGCAGAATGCGGCTCAAAGGTGCACTTGGGTCAAGGCCTGTTCAAATCTACAGACTGCGTGTCTCCACCTCAAAGTCCCACTCCCGATGCCAATCCATCTTTGTGAAATTTAGCAATTTTAACAATTATCCAACTCGCTCAACTTTCTTAGTACCACCAAACGCCAAGCTTGCAACTGTAGCTGTAGACAATCAGATTTTAAGTAGTGTGGCCAACAATAAGTGGATGATAATCCACGGTATAAAAGTGAGTTTATTTAATTAATCAAGTTTGTACTGGTGACACTGGTATTGATCTACTTTTAATGTCAGGTGATTACGACTGCTGTCTTAAGGCTGATCTTTGACTGATAGTTGATAGTCATGTATGTGAATATATACTTAGTTTACTAGTGTGAAAGCAATCAATTGTTGGTACATAATAAAAACATATTTATTCACGTTTTAATACATGATGACTCGCTACTGTACAGAAGATTCATTCGTTGGTACTCATTTTCATTTAAAGTAATACATTCATAGAAGAAATATTTACATTGCTAAATACATTAAATTTTGATTTGTAAAGCGACACTGGAAATGATTACGATCCTCTGATCACTGCATCTGCGCAATTGTTAGCTAGCTGGGCTTCTTCTTTTCGTTTGACGTCCCAAGGTGCTCCTTGTTCACCTCATTGATGTCAATGTTCTTCGTCTTCATTGCATTCTAAAAAAAATAAAAATTCATTTTACATTTTAGTGGTGATTGGTGAATTACTACCACCAACCAGTACTAAAAATCAAAACAGGATCGGTTAGCGTACCTTGACACACACGGTGTACATATTCAGCAATGAATCACACTTCGTCAAGTTCCTGTCCCCCTTCAGAAACTTCTCAGAGAACCACGCATTGAAACAGTCATCGTACGCCTTCTTCAGCTCATTGCACTCTTCCGCAATACTGTTCATGAACTAGAATCAAGAATGAAATGAAATGATTAACTCCACATAATTTTACTTACAACTTCACGCCATTTGCAAAACATCATAAACTTTATATTAAAGTCAAACGTGGCATCTTTCCATTCAGATCTTCCAACTAATGACTAACAATTTGACATTACTGACAATAGTTAAAATGACTCACCTGTGGCGTGCCCTCCAAACCCCCCGAATTATTCTGAGATTCTTCCATAGCTCCACAACAATTCCCAATCCAAACAAGTAACAATTGTTAACCCTGACTGACAATCCGCGACCTTGAGATCAAGCACGGGCTCCACGAGCAGTGCAACTCGAACACAACCGACAACAGGCACGTGTTATCTTAAGGCTCCTCAAACGGACCTGATGAATCTATTGCACCAAAATTCCCACCAACGAAATGGAAATCCTCACGTCTACACAAAACGACAGTCGAAAACTTTTGGCAAAAATGGTTTCAAATTTTCACATCCGCCTACTTGTCACCTGCCCTCTGTTCAGGTTGTGCTTTATCCGATTTTTCTGTACTTACGAAAATGTGCTCTCGTTTATATCCCGAAATATTTTGGTCGATTGCATTTGATATTTACTCTGTATTCTTCCCTTTCTGGAGTATTGACAAGATTTTTCGCGGGTGTTTCTCCTTGCTTACTCAGTGTGTCACAATGCCCCAAACCGAAGTTGAACAAAATCGATGTGACAGAAAGACTGCAAAAAAAAAATAATTATTTAATCGCTTATTCTGTCTTGTATAGTTAATCGTTTGATAAGACAGGTGGCTTCGTAAATTAAATTTATAAAGAATAACATTATTAAAGTAACTAATTATGCCACGGTGGTTAAACCTTCTCCAAATAAAATGGTTTTCCGACACAATTGATTGGAAGTGTGTGTAATTTGACTCGTACGTAACACGATTCTTTTTTTTATTCCGTCAAACTACTTTACTGTCTTTGAAGATGTATATATTTAGATATATATAATGTGTTTATAATGAATTTATTTATATTTTGTAGTGTTTTGCAACGTGGATAACGTTCAATGATAACGTAATTTTACAGATTTGTCGTCAAACGGTTGCATGGATAGGAAGGGTAAATAACATTATTATGTACGTAGTTAATTAGGGAATGAATAACGGCTCAAAACCAAAAGCAATAATTAGAGTTGTGTAGTAGATAGATAATAGGTTTTTTATAATAATATGTATTAATATGTATATATTAATCAGTGTATATCATCAATTAGCAAGGAAATGAGCAGACTTGCCCCCCGAGCTGCTGACTGACGATGACGGTCTGTGTGAGGAAATGAATGAAGTTGAGGTCGGAGTAACCGGCGTACTGCTGGACAACGTCGACGGCGATGGAAACGTTTGTAAGGGTTGCCGCTGTTGACCGATAGACGAGTGAGATTGCGATGAAGAATGAGCTTGGCTAGCTTGCATCTCCGCTTTGACGGTCGCCCTTTGCTGCATTTGAAGAGCGTATAAGCATTCCTGAAGGTTACCTAATGTCGTTTGAGTTGTTGCCTTTAAAATTAGAAGATCTGGATCTGTACTTTTAGTTCCAGGTCCTGAAACATTGGAAAGACAAAACCGGTTCACTCTTTTCAATAGGAGTAGGCTAGCAAAATGTGTAATTCTAATTGTTTCAGTAGTAATTATCGTATTACCGGAAATAGGGAATCGGTCAATAGCGATGCCAACTTCTTGACAAGATACTTCTGCCTTCTGCAGCCATTCTTGGACCTGGGCGAAAGCGTCTAATATTGATAAGTTTGTAGGAACCATCCTTGCCGTCGATGATCCATGTTCTCTTGATACTAGTGGACTATTTGTCTACAATTAAAAAACACCAAGGTATCAGTTCACTCCCTGGACACTCCTGCTGAACATTATCCATTTTGTCAGGCTATTCAATTCCACTGACTTGTGCTAAGGCATGGGAATGTCGTTCCGCCACGATTCTGAGCCTTGTGATCCAGAGTTGTCTCTCCTTCGCGTCGGCAGCACGCAATTTGTAAACGTCCCCAGACGCGGAGTTAACGACAAACGTATGTGAGTCCTCCTCACTGGGCGAGATTACAGCACCAGCCAGATGCAAGGCACCTCTAGGTCGGTTTGTTTGTGTTTTGTCACTGTCCGACTAAAGAAAAAGGGCCAAGTCAATGAATCAGTCATCAGTTTTTTAAGGTTGCATTACAATACATACATACCTCACTGATCACAATTTTCCATATCAAAAACAGGTTCAGAAAGTGTCAAATTCCACTCACCACGTAATATTCAAAAGTTCCTTTATCAGGATTGAGTACGAACCATCTGTACTGCCACCCCTTCATCACATTTGTATATTTACATAATTGCCCTTCGAAGGGCTGGCACAACTTGAGGTTACCACCGCCGGGCTGCATCGTTCCGCCTCCTCTCACAAAAACGATGACCGAAGTAATACTCTTCCAACGCTGGTTTGCGTGATTATGTCAACAAAATGCCTACGTCGCCTATAGTTGTCATTGATACTCTATAATTTTAACACTTGGTACGATGACTCTTGCCGTAGCCTTGTCGAACTATATGTAATAATAACAGCGTGGCAATAACAATTTACCTTGAGTAACAAACAACCTCACGACAACAACTCCAAAAAATTTAAACTCCTCCAGCAACGTATGCAACAACATTCAGTAATCAATATCAAATAATTAACACTCCATTACGACTGATTTGATCTCTTTCTTGAGGGGATCGTCATCATCACGTAGAGGACAACTCGAGTATACAAAAACACCAAGTTTCACTGTCAACCGCTTATCAATACGCTCATCAAAAGTTGAAAATATAAACTTGTTCCGTTAACTTAAATGTACTGGACGAATGACTGTTGACTGTGTAAAACAATTACAAATCGGACCAAGTTGGCTACAACTTGAAAATATTAAATTACAACAAATAATTTCCTTTCCACATGCATTCCACGTTGCAACAAATGACTAATAATCAAAGCATTACTAGTTTTGAATATTATGGCTTATCAGGCTGAATAAAGAGTTAGACTTGGTTATCACAAACAACAGAAAACAACAGGCGAGAGGATCTGAGGGTCATCGATAACCTTTGTGTGATTCCTCGCGTCATAAAAACCTTAACAAAAGGGAAAAGGCTGTACGACTCTTGCAAAACAATATAGAGTATGAAGATGTCTTTTAATTTCCAATCAACTCCTCCACTCCATAATACAGAGTTCGTCTATCTCTCGACGTTTTGGTCAGAATATTTATTATAGGAAATCCAATTCTCCTTTCCCGTAAGGTCTGGCACCTGAAGCAATATATTAGCATGACTTGCTATTATTATCAGAGGTGAGGCCTGTGAAGGTGACGAACAGGTCCATATTCACTTGTCCTAACCCTTCGAAACTACGACATTCGAGAACAGTTCCAGATCGCCTTCACACGTCGCTCCCGCGTTTCCGTCGTTTCCACATTAATTTCTACAACTCACGTCACTGAGACACGTCTCAAGTCCTTATCTTGAAATAATAACACGTCGTCTCCGTCTCTACGATTTTCCAGGTGGTGGCTACCCAAGAAAACCTGCTCCTTATCATCATCATGCTACACACTCATATTTCATCTTGTAAATACTCAACACGCAAAAAAAATCACAAAAATATCAAGGGGAAAAAACTCTGGAGAAAGCGATTCGAAAGGGTATGTGAAAAATGGAGAAAACTCGAAGATATTCAAGTTGCGTGGTTTTTTTACAAGTTTTACTTTTCGTCAAAGGCACCGGGTCGTCGTCTAAAATTCAATGTGTTTAGAAATCAAAATATTTGACGACCACAATAATACGACACACGGGAAAGAACGTGATGATGCGGGTGGACAAGGAGAACAGCAGCGAAGGAGACTCTTGAAATTGTGAAATCACGGCTCTATTACTCTCTTACGGCATACTCACGACTTCACCAGCTTTCTATATGGGACTTCTGCTGCTGGTTTTTGCCGTAAGATATATTATTATTATCATGGAATCCATACCATATTTGTACTTCCTTTTTGCTTCACCTCTCAGACCCAGAGAGCTTCAAAAGCTTTTATTCCTCATGCTTCGCTGTTGCTTTTAAGGCGAGCAAATAATAGTTGCCACAACTTCGTCGGACCAGTAAGTAAGTCGGTTGTCGGTCACTCAATCGGCATATTATTACACAGAGCCTTTTTAAGAGGTGCTTAGCTTCCACACAGACTTGGGCTTTGCATAAAATGCGTACTATATAATGTAAAAAAACACGCTGATGGATTGGATTCGTTGACATTCAGAAGAGATGAAGAAAAGGAAGATTTGCAGAGTGAGGCTATTCTGTGGAATGACATGGGAATGGGGACACTTAGGAAATTAGCAAGACCAAGAGACCGCAGTCCTGGAATTGGAAGACATGAATGTTTGCACAAATTGCTAATGGATTGGTATCGATTTTTTTTACCTGTTGACAGGTAGCCAATGATGCTGAACATTTTTTATGCGTTGTAACCAGAAAAATATGCGTCTTTCCTCACCGCAGTTTGGTACATTTTGGTTATCACAGAAGAGGAGTAGTACAGTTGAGGGTGAAAGGAGATGATTCCTCAGCCGAATGGTTTTTTATGTGGCGAGAATATTATGTCGATGATTTGAGCTTCTATGTAAATTGGGTGCTTACTCAATCGATAACTCTTTTGCATTGTTTTACCTAATTAATATTGACTATCTGCGCAAGTTTTCAAATGAGGCAGTTCGATAAAATAGGAACCATGTACTCAGACTGAATGCGTGGCTTTTAGATTTTTAAAGAGTGGTACGATGGAAGGTGTGCATAATTTTTTATATGTATGACGTGCAAAAATTTTCATGCTCAGATAACAACAATTAACATAGCATTGGATTTTTATTCAACTCCAGCGTTAATATAACATTGACAAAGTAAATTCTTCTGGTGGGTTGCAGTTAACCAAATACGAAGCGTTTCTGACTTCTGACCTCGACGGAGACGTTGAGAATGGTGAAAAGTTTATAATTTTACAGCACGTCTAAATTCACTCCAGGAGAGCAAATGGCAATATGGATAACTGTGTATATGTATTTTTAGGAGATTTTTACGCATAAAAGGTATTCATGATGTGTGTAGAAAGGGAATTACCTATACATATTACGAGTTGCAAATCCGTAAAAAAATTCCGTCCGTATGAAATCAGTCGAGCTCCTCCGATTGACAATTGATAGTCTTGACGATTCGATTTCGACGTTAATCGTTTAACTATCTTAAGCATACAATTAATTTCAAGTTTTCAGCGGTATACATACGTGTAGTTAAGATCTGTGTGTATGACAACTTCACTTTGCATTTCCTGTGACAAATAAAGCTTTGATACAAAGATATTGTGAAATTATGCAAAATTTGCAGTAGCACACTACAATGATTGGAATGAACATAAAATAATTAGCCTATTTATGCATTTCTCTAATTCTTACCAACAAGTACTTTCTCTTAAAGTCAGTAACATAAAACGGTGTGGTGAAAACAGCCACTATCACTATCAAATACACTGACGAAACGAAACTATATAAAATGCGTAGTAGTTATTGATGGTTGGCGTAAAGCTTTAAGCAGACCAAGCGACTCGTCTTCTTCTTATCAAGCAAAGCAGACCAGCCCGGCGTTAACTTTTATTTATGATAATTGGTCATTATTAGACTATAAATCTTTTCTTTCCCTCACCTAAATCATGTAAACGTAATGGTATTTAAATTTAAAAAAAACACACAGGGAAAAATGTTGTGGTTAAAAATGACATTGCGTGACACCGGGAACGACGTTTGATGTGCAGCTTAAATGTGTCCGTGAAAAACGTAAAGTAGCGCTACTGCTAAACCGTTTAATTGTAACAAGTCCTGCTGTTAGTTTCAAAGTATTTAACACTTGTCCGCGTCAACTATTGCACGGAACCTATGGAAATTCTTTCTAGTCTATAATATACGAAGGGGATTACATAAGTCTTTCTCCTTTTTTGAACTGTCATAACTCCGACGGATATTAACGAATGGATTCAAATTAGGATTTATTCAAAACAGCAACTTTCAGAGATTCTCCACAAAAAATATTGAGTCCCTGCTCACTTGAATACCTAATCCGCAGACGAGAACGCCAAAATGACAAAATTTGAGATTTTTAAGACTGGAAATCAAATGTTTCATTTTGAGAGTGTCATCTTCCGCATAAATATTATAACTGCCGTAGTAGCCCAGTTTGTGTACTACCGAAGAGGTTTCCCAGTAGTGATTGCAGGTAGTGACTGTGACAAGCCAAAATGAGAAAGGCTGCTTTATGCGTTAAATATTAAGGGGCACAGTAGAGTAAAAATTCCGGACCTGGTGAAACAAACTCGCACAAGTGCCTGCTATCTCTGGAAAATATTACATATGGCACGGCGACTTCATCTTCGGTGTACGAGGTGGATGCTATATATCTCATTGTTGAGAAAAAGACGACGCGCAAATGAAAAAATAGTTTTTGCTTCCAGGACAGTGTTTTGTTTCCGGGGCAGCTGGTGACGGAAAACTAGTCCCCCAGTCACTGCCATGACCATCCACAAAAATGGCCGCCATCCCATTGCCTACATCGTAGAAATAGCTGACCCAAAAATGAAATTCTCAAATTTCATCAAATACGGCAATACCATAGAAGACGATGTCGCTCCATAATGAAGGGGCCTGAACACCTGATATTAGCTGGAATAAGTACACAATAGGCGAGAGTAGTTATGTGCAAAAACAATTGAATATCGATGAACCCTTCTAAAAGTTATAATAAATCAAAAAAGGAGAAAGACTTTTCAAAACGCCTTCGTACTATTAGACATGTACCGGTCATTATTGAAGGGTCATGCATAAATTCCTTCGAATGCCTCCCAGGGCACTGCAAACAAGTTGGATAACGATTAATTTCTACAGTTACCTGGCCTAACGGATTGTGAATACGCTCTAGCATTGTTTTGGTTTACCACGAATGCACCACTATGTATCATGTATTTATGTATTGTATACGCAATAGTTCATACACTTTTACAACTTAATCCAACGAGTAATAATATAAGTCTTCAATAATGGTCGTGTGCATTTAAAAATGATTTTACAAACTCAACTACGATCTCGTTGCTACCTAGCGATGATGATTTTTTTTGTACTCTGGTCAGATTCCAATATGGCTTTCCCTGCCTCCTCGTCGACACCACACTAATACACATTAAAAATTTCCGTTTCACGAAGAATCCTCCGCCGAAAGTCGTCCTGCTGTTAAGACGGGAACACAAGAACGGAAATGTACATGGCAGAGATTACAGCAACCATGACGCCAAGGTGATTTCGCTGCAGACACACTGACAACAGGGACATACCCTTCCTCTTTGCATAAGCCCGAACTTCGTAGAGCGATAAGATTGTGTGAAAGATGTCGGTAGACATGAGTGGTATGTCTCGCAGTACCTGGAAAGCAACACATCGATAAGGATAAAATAGACTGCATATGGAAGATATGCTTCAAGCAACACCAAATTGGACACGGATAACGTATCAAGCTATTGCTCAGCGTAATGAATATTTTGCAAACGTATTCCTCGTGCAAATCTCTCAAATAAGCAATAAAATCATATTTTTGTTTGCATTCTTATTTATTTGGATCAGCTCACTTGATGCAGCTGTCCTTGACCCTGTACAACGGTGAAGACAAACTGATCCCAACCACTGCAAAAAGTGTGGAAGACTGCAATGCTGCACACCATCAGCATGGGTATCGGCTCAATCGGACGTCTAACATCTAAGTAATTCAGCACCAGGAGTGAGGAGATCAACTCCGTCACCGTGAAGAAAACTTGGTGATACCACATGTGGTAGAAGTCGTCGTTCCAGTAGTTCCAGTGACCCCACCACGCGTAATAGTGAGAGTGCAAAGAGCTGAGAAACAACACTCCCATCGTCCACCGCAGCTTCTTGGTCAACAAGAGAAGGAAAAGGCGTTTGAAAGCTTCGTACATGAAAAGCACCCCAATCACCGTGATGATCCACATTTTCAGCGTGTTCCCGTTCGTGTTGAAGTAAGCATGCTTGTAGCCCGCCACCCCCGTTTCGTATGGACCTTGATAAGACAAAGCGAGACATTTCTTTCAACAGTTGCCATCAACTTGCAAATTACTACGAGTTTAAGGGATCGTGAGCGAACCTTTGAATATCGTGTCCCAACACGAGCAAGTGCACTGCTTCTTATCCACTGGATTTTTCAGGTCACCCCACAACTGCTTGAAGATAAGCATGTGCACCGTTGGGAACAGGATGGGAATGGCAAGGGCGAGGCAAAAGGCGAGGAATTTCCTCCATTTCGAAGGTTTCCGAACTGTGCGCAGCCTAGCATGGATTCGAGGATGGCCGGAGCCCTCACTGTCACTGTCGTTCTCATAGCCTCCACCCCCCAAAAGTCCGTTCTCTCGGTGGTGGTGAGTTCCATTTCTCATGGAGGAGGATGAGGAGGCTCCCAATCGCTTGAGTGAATTTGCTAGATATCCACTAGGTCCAGCACTACCGCTGCAGTCTGGATTGTCCTTAATTTCAATTACCTTATGCATATAGACTGATAGTCACGCGAGCACCAATCACGCTTCATTGACTCGAACAAGATAAAACTCGGATCTTTGGATCTTGGAAAAAGTTCTTTGCCACCTCCACTTTCATGTCACACTTTTAGTGGGTTTGTCCTACCTAACTTTTTGACAACATTGCTACTCGTCCTAAAAACACTAGACAAATTAATGCTACGCCTTACTATACGCGAACCACAGCGAAACTATCACTTGAGGATTTACTACGTTTCTGCACCTAATCCGTTGCTTGTCGCCAGTACAATGATCGGCCTGCACCCATACGAATATAATACAACGATTATTCTTCAACAACCACAAAAAATTCGCTTTTCCAGCCAGCGACTAATGTATTACGAAATAGCACCTGAATTCGTATATTCACACACTCGTCAACAGAGAAAAGGATTAACAAGTAGTAACAACATCGAGATGCACACAAGGAATTGGGTGCGTCATCGAGGTCCTCACAAATTTTCGGGACACACAATCTCTCAGTATTTGCATGATAGCTCTGATATTTATTTTCAGCTTTGTCGACTGCAAGGTGCTGAGATTTCAGGTCGACCAAATGGTCATTAAAATTGTAAATAGATGTGTGTGTGAAGTCATTTGACGAAGCGATGAGACCACATTATCTCCCATTTTTATGATTATTCTTAGAAGGACTGTGTGTGAGGATGACGACTCTGCTCCTTCGTAAGTGGAACTGATACTGTTTCTATACTTGTGTCATCTGAACGTAATACGGACTCTGCTTGCCAACCACTTCCGGACTACGGCCCAAATCCAATAAAAAAGCCTAGATGTGCGTGTGTTGTACGTACTCTGCTCGCAAAATAAAAGGCAATTCTCATCGTGTAGCAAGTTTCAACAATACAGAATGTTCTTGTAGTCATGTTCATATGGTGAAGTAAAATACGAGATGTTGCGAGAGTATAAACCTCTAGTTTTTTTTCATAGATTCTCCTGATGGTGCTGTGCGTGCACAAGTTGTTACGTGCAGAAAGAGCAAATTACTTCTTGAATTTAGATTCTGAGATCGTAATGCTCACGTAGTGGTAAGGTATACAGTGGAAAATGGAATTGAAGAGATGTAAAATGCGCAAAGTATCTGTCAGCTTTGCTACGATTGCGTGTGGCAACGAGATGGGAGTAGCGTGAAAATTGCAAAATAAAGCTGGCTTTTGCACTGAGTTTCTAACTTTCACTCTGAAACTTTCGTTACTCTGCAATTCTGCAGAGTTTCCATGCATTTTCATATGTAGTCGTTCAATGATGTTGTTTCGGTAGCAATCGGATGTCAAAAAGAACTTCATTTAGTCTCTTGAGACAAAGTATCTTCAGCGATTGCAGGAGATTTCGTAAGTCTGCAGCGGTGAAAGATGTACTGTCACTTGTCCACGCTAAATGTCAAAACATGAATCCATATCTTCTCATGCAGACCAACAGACATCAGAACTTGGCGAGTCTTCAGAGTCTGCAAACTCCGGAACAATGTTTCATAATATGCAAAACTACGACCAGATTTCATAGGAATCCTGTACAAACTCATATGTGCTATACTTTGACATTATTACGTAACTGCGAGGAAAGCAGTTAAAAACCATCACACTAGATAGAAAAGGAAGCAATTTTGTTTAGATCTTAAAAGCAGACAAGTAGATTTTTGAAAACCCTTTTGTCGAATGCATTATTAAACTCACACCTTCTGATCACCGTGCTTCCATGGAAACCAGGATAGCATATTTTGGAAATTAGTCACTCCTCTGAAAATCACAAGCGACTACCTGCAGAATTGACAGCTCTCAATAAAACATATCGACGCAAGTTGAGTCAACAACAAAGGACACGCTCTCCGCAACAAAGATAAGATTCAGCCAGCGTGAAGAGTGCTAGTAATGCATACATCATCATTAGGCAAACAAGAAGAAAATATCATCTTATCTGCGAATCATGCACCATGCACATTTGATTAACACGTTTTGATCTGACTGATTGGAGTCCGAACCGGAACGCATTAGAAACACAAAGTAACGCTGTGAAAGTGAATTTGCATAACAATGCATGTGCGTGCTTCCGTCAAGCATTAGCCAAATATAGGAAGTCTTATCTTGTCTTTTGTAATGATGCGTATCTTATCATGCGATTCTTACTGTTTTTCTGGCTTTGAATTTCATATGAAAACGCTTCCGGGCACAGGCAGCTCATTGGCTACT
>JAHZMW010003585.1:0-14070 GCA_027743745.1 Alloscopus bannaensis | reverse complement strand
AGCTCGGAAGCAGTCTCACTCAACTAACTACGACGTGACACGAAGTCATATCTTCGTGCCTTAAAATCTATGGCTATGACGAACTCCACATTGATATGTATTTTTTTGTAAAAAAACTGTTGATTCTCGTGAAGTCAAGTCATTTTGAATGGAATCGTGTTGGAGCTCTTTTTTGAGCCTTTTACCTGCAAATCATTTCCCCAAGCTCGCTTTCCCCATGACGCTCCCATATTCTTCCAGGCTCGCTTATTCAGAAGTTCACTAGTCGGGCTTCCGGACTCATCATCGAGGGCTGGATCTTTCAGTTCTTGTGATGTGATCGTGGATGCGGAAATCACTACGAAGAGCAGGGATGAAAGGACGAGGACAAGACAACAGCAGTTTAGATAATTCATGCTGATTTCTCTCTGTATTCTTTTCGCCGGCTTCGTCAGTGCAGTCAATCAAGACGCTTGGTGAAGATGAGGTAGTCGACGGAAAATGGATATAAAAAAACGGAGGAGAGTTCTTCCAAACAAATGGCAACGGTAGTGAATAACTCGGGCCGTTGATTCTTGTCCAAAGAGAAAGGCGTCAAACAAAGTAGTATGGATTTCTTGTTTCTCTTTTCTTTCTCTCTTCAACTTGTGAATTCCACACAAAAATTAGAAAAACTGGGAAGTTTCTGTTCCTCAAAATGTCACGGTCTCACTTGAATGTGAGCTGTAATCATAAAAAAAGAATCATACAATGAGCCAGAATAAAATTGGCAGTAACTGGAATAATTGCAAAAAAGTCAAAGCAGTAGTGTGATGATGACGCCATCAATTCAAAAGAAAAGCTGCAAAGTTAGCACAACTCCAAAACTATGTACAAGCTCAATCCACAATTTACTGTTGTGTGGTGAGAGAAAGTCTGCAAAAAGACATGGCGAACTGAGTTTCTCTTGGAGTCAACTCAACCGTGGCATTCCAATGTCAGCGATACATGGCCTGTGCCCTTTTTGTCTCAAAGTTTTTGCGTGTTTGCCACCACTATCGCATTACGTAATGTATCGGTGTGTTCCCATAAAATGCTAATTTTTCTCCGATAAACGATTACATTTTTTCAACGAAACAACCCTCCACACGAGGACAGTGTGGGAATTCTTCGACAGGACTTTTTTCGTCTTGACGTTTTTTGGTGACGATGGTTGTGTCTTGTTGATATAGTTTTCAATGTTGTTTATGCATGCACTGGAGCCATTATACTTTCACAGTGTTAACGAAGCATAACACACTTTTGGCATTGGCGAGTTCTCTGATGGCTGATACATAACCATGAAAGCGGAGAAAAAGGGAAACGTAGTTTGGTGGTGAAAGTTTTTCTCAGCAGTGAACTAATGAGCGGTTTTTTTACTCGCTTTCTTGTTAACTTAGAGTATCGAGCGATGGTCGCTGAGGCTGTCCCCTATTTAACTGGAAATAGCATCGCACATTCTCCCAATAAGCGTACCACTCTTAAATAAATGAAAGCCTTGCGGTAATGGAGTCTCTCTCGTAAAATACTGCATCATCGTGTCATAATGGCCTCGTTGCGTTCGTCGAGTTTGTAGGCCGTAAACAGTGACTCGGTAAGGGATAAAGTGATAACGTCATCATCATCATCGTCATCGTCCCGAAGTAAAAGAAAATATTATAAATTTTGGATTATCATCATCATCATTGGCTTTAGCTACTCAGCAAGAGAAAGTGAGATGCAATCAAGCAATTTCTCTCATTTTTATTGAATTTTCCCCAGTTTGTAAGTGGTTTAAGTTTTCACTAAAGAAATGATATCATCGTCAATCTCTCAAACACAATTTGTTGGCAAATGAGAGCTTGTGCAAATTAAACTTTCCGAGAGCGAGCGCCAGGAAGCCATAACCGGTTTTTACAAGTTGCATACTCAGCAAAAAAAAACCTGGTAATATATTGATAGCCTCGGAGGACTGGTAAAAGCATTGAACAAGTTCTCAACAGGATATGTTACCCTCTAAATATGATCCTTTGCTACAGATTTGCTGACTGTTTGTGAATGTGCAACAAGAGTTCTTTTCGTAACCTGGATGAAATGATTGTAGCCAAAGTTTTAGAAATCTCTTTGCGAGCGACGTCATACAGTCGCATCCTTTCCGCCTCTGTAGTGCCATAAGTTGTGAATGTGATCTGTAGGAAGGAAATCTGATGAGTGAAAAAAACGCCGAAAGGTATGAAAAGAGGACGATTATGAGTTCTAATCGCCACTTTGCCTACTTTTTATATAATATTTTTATGAGTGGATACCACGCAAATATATTTTTGTCCCTGCCACAAAATGCAAATGGACTACTATTTTTGTTGATAGGCGGAAGTCATGGAAAGTTTGTAGACGGCCAATTGTGTGAGGAGAGTTGTCAGTTGCGAAATCCAGCAATTTCGTACATCGCAAATACCCACCTTTCAAGCCATACTCTACAACGTCGACGACGTTAATGATCCAACATTTTTTTAAAGGAGGCATTTAGCAAATGTCGTGGGAGACGAGTTTTCGCTGACTCTTGCCAGTTTGCACCGAAAAGTCGTCTTGAAGATATTGTCAACAGAGAAAATCCTCAAGCTAATACTACTTCCGCGAAGTTACTCCAAAATGTTGTAAAATTTGATGGTGTGCTCCCACTCTCCGAACTGATCACGACGACTATAATTTTCTAGCTTCTCCAGGTAAATGGAGTTTACACGGTATAGGGATACCTTTGTGTATTTTCGGTCATAATCATTGCCTGGCCAATGCCCCATCTTTGGCTGCATAGATAAACTCTCGTGGCTTTTACGACTCTCTTTACAAACACAATAACAAGGAATTCCCGTAACACTGGCACAAAAAATAGCATAATTTTTAATTGGGGGAACTGTAACAAATAGAATTTTTTTCATGTTGACATCTATTTGCGTTTCATTTCGACGTCAGCAGGAAATGTTTCTAGTTTTTGAGGACACAGCGAACAGTGCACCGGTGAGTAATGCTAATCAAGGGTTTGTCAAAATTCATGAATTCCGTTCATAAAGTCAGCACCGGCGGTGTTGTCTCTTTGATACTTGTGACATTATTATATGATTAAATGAATGAATATTTTACGACTTCCGTCGTCAGTTTGTTTGTGTGCTCCCTCTCTCCATGTAATGGGTTTCCCTGATTGAATAACTTCATTATTTATGACGATTCACCTCACTTTGTTCAAACCACACAAAACCCGCATGAAAATACAGGTATTCACGTATCCATTCCAAAAGTTTTGCTCGTTTCCCATAATTAATACTTCTTTCCTGCTCGAAACACACAAAGTCAATTTTTGTAGGTGAGCACACTTTGGGGAAAGGAGATCATCTGAAATTGACTGCTGTCAGCGAGTTTCGAGGGTAAAACTCATTTCTCAATTTTCTCTTGATTTCACCGTGAATAATTTCACTTTCCCCAAGTTCACCACAGACACACAGTGATGATGAGGATAATGACGTAGGAAAAAACCTCTCGTCTACTAACCATTATTCCTTTTTCGGACAATAGTTTTCCACAGCCGTATGACGGTCATATAAAAATGCCAAAAAATTGTGCACCACAATGTGTGCGTAATTTTGGTTATCTAACAAAACAAGGCCAAACTCAGGCATACACAAGTAACGAGGTATGCATAATATGCTTTCACTCCATTCATCAAAACGAAGAGTGAGGGTGTTTAATAGTGGCAAAAGCAGGAGCAGCGTATCGGTGCAACGGTGAAAAGCATGGGAGACCCGTAATTTATCAGTTTTGCTTACTTCATTGTGAGAAAGTGACGATGATGGTGGTTCACTCAATGAGTTATTGTAGTGGTTCTTCATTACTCATGTTTGAGCCTTTCTCTATTCTCTTCATTCACAACTCACTGAACACATAATTTTCTCTGCATTCCACCACCATTTATTTCAGAAACTCTAAATGCACTCACGTGTCGTATTCAGCCCTGCTAAAGACTTTGCTCTTAATTGGATGATAATTTGAATCAAGCCGAGCACACAAAGTCTTGTGGTACAACAGTATTATTATGCTCCTTCCAAAAGGCACAAGTTAATGAACAGAGAGGAAAAATTTCTGCCGAAAATATTCATCTACAAAAACAACGATACAATCTGTTTACTTAAATTTCACCATTCATCCTCATAACTTGTGCAAACAAGTACTCCTTCCAGATCTCTCTCTCTAACACTTTTCCGAAATAGGAATGTATAACGACGCCTATTTTCATTCTACACTATAATATATAACTAGAGAGAGGGGAAATGATTGACGACGCCATCAAATGGCGATGATGAGTGGACTTCTTGTAATAATGAATATTAAATACGCGCTTCCTGAATAATGAACACCTTCACGAGCTACACAGTCGGGCTCATGTCTACCAATGTTTTCATCTACCCACTTTTATCTTTTTCTCGCTAAAGATGATGCCCAAGCTTAGTCAACACATCACGGTGAAAGCGCGTGCTCTACTGCAAACACAGGGGGTAACTCCAATCCTGAGCGTAGGAAATCCAATCTTTTCATATGAATCAAATACGCAATATGGGGAAAAATGGTAGGACTGAGCCGTTGCGCTCCCTTGCATTAAATGAGTGAGTCTTTCGCTTGTGATACAAAATCTACACGAAATGTACAAGTAAAGTGCCATTTCACGAGACATGCCCTCGTTTTGTACTAATTTCAACCGATTATTACTGGCGTCAGCACCACACCAAACAATGACGTTTTCTCTGTCCTTTTTATTCCTTTCTACGAAACCCTTCAAGTTTGGACACACTGGTTATTACAAGTGCATGAGAAGCTTTCCTCTTTTTGGCAAATAATAATGAATGCCTGTAAAATATTTATGACCAATTACAATTATACATATCTCATCCACCCGTCACTGTTACAATGTTGTTGTTGTGCATAACTAAATGGTGTTCCTGAACGTAAACGTGTTGCAGGTGCAGCTCCCTATTATTATTACGGCGAGAAATACTAAAGGCCAAACTTTTTGGACACTAATGCTTTTCTGAGTGAGAGAGTGAAAAAAAAACCTGGAAACCTTCATCAGAGTTGAGCTCCAGCAGGAGGGGCAATTAGTTACGAAGGTCACAGGCCAAAGACACTTTTTCAAGTTTTTTTAGAAGGATTGACGTATTTTTCTCTTGGAATGAAACCCGAGTCTCACACTCTTACGTCATGCCTTCTCATTCTAACTCTCCAAGTTTCCTTTTCACTTTGAGAAACACCATCAAGTTCGGGGGACATCCATTGTTCTCAGGATGACAAGGAATGGTGTCGAAGTTTGTGCACCGCTATTGTCTCCGTGTCAGGCACACGACAAGTCGGTGCGAGCTTCCTCGTCCTTCAGAAGGAAGGTTTCAAAGTCACATGCCTAAGCGAACGACGACTATATTAAGTGTATAATATGTATTCAGTATGTTAGCCAGGCCATGTTTACAAATGAAAATTGGAAAGCCACTTTACTCCGCTAGGATTTCTTCCCAATACCACACACAACGTGCGTGTGTGTACGCGAATGCCAAAGTCGTTGAAAAATTAAGTAGCCAAGTGAGAGTCGTATAGTTTTGCTAGAGAGGTGTGGTGTGTACGCGGTTTGCTGCCCTGCTTTCTCCCATTTGGAAGAATACATTTTTATCAATCAATTCTCCATCGGGCTGGACTGTAACTTGTTAGTAGCGGGATTTGCTCAAATCCTCGTCGAAATTCATTTTTCGAAGTGCAATGAAACTCGATTTTTATGTTTCACGAAAGGGCTCACGAGTGTGTTTCAATTTACATTTTTGCACAATGCATGAACCTCTCATTAAAAGACATTCGTGACCGCAGAAATGAATAACAAGTGCACTACTTGCAATTGTGTGGCAATCCGTGGTCTTCCAGCCTGTAGCGTTGTTGTTGAACATTGTCGCCTTTTGACTTAACGTTTCCGTGTGCACGCGAATTGTCACAATAGAGACATGATAACAAAATGACAGGAGACAAGTCTCACACGAAGAAGTGAATTGTACTGGTGAGTGAAAGCAGCATGGAAGCTTTGTAAATTGAATAGAATATTTAACAAGAGACTCCTAAGAAAGCTTTTCTTTCCTTACACACTCCTGACTAGAAGCACAGTTTGCCCCTCTTGCTTACCTAACCGTGTCTGCTCTTCATGTGGCTTTAGGTACTGACGCATTTAGAATAAAAAATCATTGCATCCCAGAGAAGCAGTTTTTTCTGCACATTTCCCCCTGGTTTGCGTAGATTGGCAGTTCTAGTGAATATTGCATTTTTCCGCTTCAGGGCACAACGGGAAGAACTCAAGGTGAATCTTTAATGCAGCAGAGATTATATATTTGAGCAATTTAGATGATTTCATAGATTGGAGGGAATATGAAAAGGAGTTTACTCCAGAGCTCACATTGCCCATGAGGTTTTCTCAGAGAGAAAGCTCTGATTCGCTTTGCTTTCTCTCTGGGCACTTTCTGCAAACAAAAAAATTATTTTACCGCTACCGTCTTGAGTAGTCTAGAGCATTTTAATGCCGCCGTTCATTTGTATTCCTTACAGTGAATTGATATTCGAATCTCTTTGGCATTGGGACAAATAATGAAATATTTGTCAGCTGTGCGTGGCGGCACACAACGACGACGTTGCATGCATAAATGCGCTTTGCTTTCTCCCCGGTTTTCGGACGCCGTTATTTATTATGTCATGATCATAATCCATTTAAATGCTCTCCTTTTGGCATCAATATGCATTCCCCTGTCAACCGCTATTTGCATGGAGAGCACATTCAAAATGTCTCTCCACTAATTTCCATGAAGAGTCTACTTTCTTTGATGACGCCTCCTCCACTCGACGACCTACATAAAAATTGTTTACTTTCTCGGCACGGTGGCCAATTTCATCATCATCGTCATCATTCCAAGTTTTCATTTCAAGACACCAATTTTAAAAAAAGACAGCTCAACAAACTCTCTCATTCTCAACCCACACTTTCACCCTCTTTCCCTCCCACACAAGTGGGAAACCGGTTTGGAGCAAATTTTCGAGAACAACGGAAGACACCAGAAGTTGCTACAACGAAAAAAAACCTTCACAGACGTGGCCATCTCCCTCCGTTCCTCCCTTTTTTCGAGTTTCTCTGTCTGAAACAGAGTAATTAGTTTTGTGACGTGCTCAAGTTTGATGTGACTCCTTCTGAAATCCCATCCCATTTGAAGGGAAGCTTACTGAGACTCTTTGGGATTAGTCCGTAATAAAGTGGATTTTGGTAAAGTGAAAACTTTAAAATTTTCTACACGTCAAATGTCCACAAAACAAAAGGGGTAGAAGAGGGTTACGTGGCAATGACTAAAAATAATCCTGTATCATTTGTATTCCCTCGCTGTAGTTCTTTAGGAAGGGAAGCGCGACTTTCTTTTTCTTTCTGTGATACCAGTATTCGCTCACGTTAAATGGTAGCCATTCTCCGAGATTAATTAAGTGTACTGTCACAATGGCATTGCATAACGTGGTGCTCAATATCTCGGCTTTTGGAATACCAGCAGGAGAAACATGTTTTCCCCATTGTTTCTGAGATGCAGCTCAACAGACAGAGAGGAATTAGTAAAATGAAGAAGTTTATAGTGTTTCCCAGCTACTCCGCCAGTCAAGCGCTGAAAAGAAAACGTTAGTTTCTCACACAAAGCCTGAATTTTACACAACAACCCTCTGCGCTCTGACGAGTGAAGCACTTCTGATTAATAGTGCTGAAAATTTATGGATTTCTTGACCCAAAAGTTGTCTCAATGCCACATGTTTTCGTTGCTCGTGTGTGCAATATGCCGTCGTTGTGAGCGTGAAACAAAACGGTTTTCAAGAGAAGACACACTTTTACTCTTTCATTTCTATTTGGACTCTATCCCTCGCTTCGCTTGTAACTCATTACTTCGCTTGTCAACGTCGTCTTGCTGGGTTCGTGCTCACCCTGAAAATCTCTTTGGCGATGGATGTGGTGAATTTGTTTTTGAGTTGGCATAATGACGGCATTTTGTACCGCTCCTTTTGAAACACGGAGGACGATGAGAGATTGATACTTTGTAAATGATATCTCTGTTTGCTTAAATGTTACGCGGAATTATGTTGATGCTGTTTCAACGTTAATCAGAGCAGAATAAGCTGATGTGCACACACAATCACTGAGAAGGGATGCAACAGTGTTGTCAACAGCGAGTTGTTGTGAGCCGAACCTTTTGCAAAAAAAAACTTTATGGAAATGTGAGTCATTTGATTAAATCAGGATGGTGGTTGGCCTTTGATTGTGTTCTCACTACAGAGACACAAAGTGTCACACCGGCTTCGCTAAAAGATGTGCTTTCTCTCTGGTTTTGCGTGTCAATGATTGTACAAATAAGCTAATTTGATGTTACTAGTGGATCGTCGTCGTCAAGAGTGAAAGAGCAATGTTTGTGTGTGCGTTTGCAGGGATAACTAGATTCATTTCAATAAAACGTTGCAAAAACACAGACACACTTTTATTGGCAAGTGGGACATGCTTTTCCTCCCTGTTTGGAAAAACCACATTGCGGTCGTGAGATGCTTTACAAGGACACTTGAACATTGGAACATGTGAATGTCACTAATCACAACTCTCTCTGGATGTGACACATGAGTTTAGGAATTTTGAGTGAATTGCAAAGAAAAAAAACAAATAGCGGAAGAAAAAGTGGAGGCAAAGTAATTTATATAAAATTTGAAGAGACATTAACGGAGGCACAAGTCGTTTCAAACTCTTTTTTAGGTCTTAATGTGATTGACAAATGTTTTTAAAACCAGGTTTTTCCTTGATTTTTTTTTTATAAATTTAATCCTGCAGAAAAAAAATCAAACTCTTGCAAAAATTCTATTGTATCTATTCTTCAAGTTGAAATGAGTTTCTTTTTAGAGAATTTGCGCGTTTGTATCCGTGGAATTCGCAGAATTTGTCGTTGTTTGCAATTTTGAGATTTGAAAGAAGTCGAATAAATTGAAAGTTTTTTTCAAGTGTGTTCATATCTAGCGGACGAGCATGCTTCTGCTGTTGATGATAATGGTGATGAACCGGAAACGTTTTTTAAAAACCCTTTGCTTCCCTTTACATGCTAAGCTTATTACGCAAAGCTGTTAATAAGACTTCACAAGAGGGAAACTCGTTTAATCCTCGTGCTTGTACATACATTTAACTATCTCCATCCAAAACCCACTCGTCCTCTCCCCTTGTCCCATCGTATTGCGTCGAGAATGGAGTGTAAAGCAAATAGTGAACCGTGTTGCATGGAAAATACATGCGAAAACATATTTCTCATTCATTTACAAGATTGAGGGAGAGAGCGCCAGTGAAAAGGAGAATTTTCTGGAGAGATTTAACGCTAATGCCACCGCCAACTGTCTACAGTCATCCTTCTGCCTGTAGCAGAGGAGGATTATATATTTTTTCTTTCAAAATGATTCCTAATCGTTTTTACATGTGCGGATTGCCGTTTCTGAATGCATACACAAACATGCTCTTTTCCATCTCGCACCGGTTGGTAGATTGAATGAAACGAGGCATAATTGGATTCTGATGGAAATTAAAATAAATGTCAACAACAGCCCCAGCAGATGGACAAGCAGACGGCGACGACATGAGGGTGAAAGCCAAAGACTGACTTGTACAAATACAGCGTGACACTCGTTTCTCATGAATGCAGCTCTGTCTTTCTCTATCTCTTTGTATTTTTCTATGAAAATATAAAGCCATTTGTGTACACATTCCAAAAAAATCTATATAAATGCACACATTTAGTTCTGCTGAGATGCATTATACTAGAGAAAGTGGAAGTAGTACAAAAACGAGAGCAGCTATTAAAACACGGAGGAATAAGCGTACAAAATTAAGTTTTGACTTTTTCTTCTTACCTTTTTGATGGGAGTGTGTTGATTCCGTTGAAACCTCTAGGATGCCACCGACCGCCTCTGGATTCTTTGTGAAGGATACAAAAGTGGTAACTAGTTAGCCGTCTAAAAAGTCAAATTCGTTCGTCTTGAATGAGTGTCAAAAGAAGACCTGCTCTGACTCTGTTTTAATGACTACCCCGCAAAATATATGGAAAAAAGAGAGACAGGGTGCTAGATTGAATGATACCCGTCTCCGTTTTTCTTATTTCCCCAAAAAAACAACAGGTAAGTATACGGAAACAGTTTTTAGCACTGTGTCAAAGTCACATGAAAGTGCTGAGAGAAAGTTTTCTTTTGCTAAAAAAAGTGTGTAAGTGATATTTAGATAATTACTGGTGGTAATGTTCTCCTCGTCGTTGTGTGACTTGCTATTATTTTCCTAACGCTCTACCTTAGCGTGCTTTACGTTTTTCTTGTGAAAACAGGACTCTTTGATTATATTCTTTACAGCGAGGGCTGCTACACGGTGTGAATGTGTGTTTATGAAAATGGCCTCCTTTTTGTTTGCGATAATGACTTGGCCCACGCGAGCTGGAAATACGTTAAGGAACCCACACGAAAGCTTTCGATTTACACAGATCTCTCGAGAAGTTTTCTACTTAACTTTACGCAAAACAACATATATTATGTGTTACGATCAGAGTTTGTCAACAGGTTGCCCAATTCGACTAAAAAAATCTATACTTTCTCAACCTGAGGCTTTTGACTAGCTGAAAAATTCTTATAATGCCTGTTTTTCTTTCCCCGGAAAGGTCAACTTGACAAGGATATCGTTAGCGGTACAATTTACACTAAATTTTTCAACCCTTTCTTAGCGAGTGGTAATTATACGGTTTCCTCTCGCCAAATATGTTATTATTGGTTTCCGGTACTTTTGCCTAATTCAAGATGACGAAAAATCTCGAGGAATTTTTCAGACTTGCAAATCGACTTTTTGATGATTATGCCCTTCACTTTCTAGCCTTCGGTTTGGTTTTTTTATAAACTCAAAGAGAAACTTTGACGAATAAAATGTTACTCAGAGCAGCACTGGCAAAGGAGAAAGTATAAAGAATGTTTCTGCTCCTTCTATTTCTTTCTCTGTACGAAGTGACAAGCACTCTACGGCAGAATGAGACGGACTGCTTGGCGAGCAGAGGAGTAACTCCCTTGTTATACTTAACCGGGCCCCTCTTCTCAGGCAGAGAGAGAAAACTGGAAATTATTCCAAGGAGGCCGAACTCTTTTAGGAGTGAGAGAAAGAGAGTGAGTATGTAGAAAAAACGGGGAGAAAGCGGATAGATGAATTACGACCTTTTTCTCATGAAGGCAAAACTGCTCGCTTGCTTCCTTGTCGTGGTGGTTGGTGGTGGTGACCAGAAGAGCGCTCAGAGTGAGAAGAGCACACTCGGTGGAGGAGAATGGGGACTGATGGTGGTGCAGTGGTGAGCATTCCTGATTTTGTGAGCACAGTTCCACACACGACGACGCGTATAACACGGGCTCAGAAAGTACGCGGAGGCTTAAATAGTGAGCCCCTTTCTCTTTCTTTCACTCTCCGCGCACTCTGATTATTCAGCAGGCCTACGTAACACGACGTAACACTGCTCAAGGAGAGAATATGAAGGGTATGATGCTTATGCGAATATACGATGAGTAAAACTAGGTTGTCTCCATTCCCTCTTTGTACGGATGATGTATCAAAAAAGGTAGAGAAAGGGTCGGAGGAGTTGACTCTCAAGTGGAGATCTATGGTATGAGCAAACGTGGGCCGCCCACACAAAAAATATGATTCCGTCAAAAAGCGATGCACAATGTATCTTCGAGAACTACTATGGACGCCTCTGATTTTTTACAAGGGTATTATACCAATCTGTTGCCGTATTGCTTGTCCATTAACAAAAAATTGGGAGAAGAACAATGTCGGTTTTCTCACTTCTTCTGTAAGAACACATGCATACATGACTGGCGAAAAATGCAAAAAAAAAGATATTGTTTCTGCTGCAGAGTGCTCACGTAATATTTTACCTACCCTGTAGTCGAGAGAGTCAAGAATTTTCGTCATCAATCCGAAAAAATGGAGAAACCTTTACGTAATTTACACGATGCGTTCAACAGAAAAAAAGACTTTAGAAAGAATTTTGTTTGTGTGGTTTTGTCATCGTACTTCTCAACAATCGACTTGATGCCATCATGGTGATGATATTTCTATTAGTCTGCTCTATGGTGAAAGCTTTTCAAGAAAAAAGAATTACGTTTTTTGCAAGCTTCAGCAGAAGGCTATTTTCCACCTTTTGACCAAGGCTATTTTCCTTGAGCTTGGCTTTCTTGTGGCGAAAGAAGAAGCAATAGTTTATTGTTTGTGGAGAAAAAAGGCCAAAGGCTTATTTTGGGGCGATGTACAATTATTACTTCAAGGGTGGACTTTGAGTGGGTGGACAATATCTTTGTATGCGCAAATACCAAAATAGCTCTTCGAGAAGTTTCCGGGCTTCCCCTCGAGCATTCTCTGACATTTAACAATTTATGTATCTGAAATGGTTCGCTTTGAGTATTTTATATGGAGTTCCGAAGAAGCAGTCCATATTCATATTTTATTTCGTCGTAACACTTTATTCTGCTTGGAGTGGTGTAATAATACCTCGCCAGTGATGTACCTAAGTAGCAACTAAATACGGAAATTAGTACATTTACACAACGTTTTCAAGCACATTTAAAGAGCTTGTCTTGTGTAGATTCTGCTGCAATTCTAAATCCTCTTGTGCGTCAAGTGGCATGAACAAGTATTAATAATTTCCTGTTTGATAAATTTTCATTTCAATGAGTTTGTTAGACTGTCTTTCCAAATGATTTTGAGAGCTCGGATGATTCACTGAAATGTATTTACTGAAGATCTTTCTCTGCAAAACATTACACCAACGAGGTCACTTTTTGCTGTTGCCAAAAATTCATTTTTGCTAATACGCTGCCAGTTTTAAGTACACCAATTATCCACTTACTTACGCTGTAGTAACAAAATAAGTAAATAACTCTGGTACTAACTAGTCCTGGCGGAATTGATTTTCATCGAAATCTTTTTTTTTGGAAAAATACTCTAGTAAAGCTGATGAGTGAGTAACAGGAAAGCTACTTAATTTTCCTGAAAACAAATCTCGCCGGGACACCTTTTTGACTATTATTTGAGTACAATTTATTTTACACCGACTGTTGTTTGCGTATAACATAAAATACTGTTTCATTGAAAACAGTATCCCAGTATTCGAATAAGTCAATACTAAGAATCGAGTTAATTTTAACATTAGTTCTCTAGGTAAAATACATTCCAGTATCGTCATCGCAGACTTCCCATTTACAAGTAAACAATCGTCAAAAGAGTTTCTCTCTTTCTGTTTGTGTGCGTAAAGCACCAGGAGCAAAGCGGTCTACTATAATCATCATTGCTACATAGCAAATATGGAGAGAGCAGAACTGTTGACTGGATTTCTATTTAATGTTGAATGTGTAAAGACAAACAAGCAGACAAGAGAGAGAGAGGAGCATAAGTGGAAAGTTTTCATTTTCCATTGAACGAAATTTAATTTTCCCAAATCACTTTTTACACAAAATTCTACACACATTTCACAAGAAGAGACAAACTGTATTTTTGCAGCTCACGGATAAATATTCTGGAGGAATGCTCGCTCCATGTTCGAGTTATTTTGCTTGATGAAAAATGCACTTACATTAGTGCATACACTACAGACATTTAGGATTACTACACGCAGCTTTACGACCACAAAACTTTTCCCATTCATTACGACTCTCCGTGGACGACGACAAACCAAGAGTGGAACGAGCTGAAGGCAATATTTGCAAGTGATTGGAACCAACTCCATTTGGAAAATTGAGTTAAAAATGCATTCACAATTTGCTCCCAAGTTTTGCTCGCGATATGCATGTGATGGATGTAGGGAAAAGTGTTAAATTATAAAAGGGCTGCCAGCCAAAGTTTCCAATCAGTCATGAGCTCACGTGCCCTCCAGTTCTAGGGGCTACAGCGGTGGCTGTAATGTGTGGCAACACATTTCCCCAATTTCCGCCCCAAGGCACATAAAGTGGCCGTATAGC